>JARACY010000535.1:0-88532 GCA_029255725.1 Scrobipalpa atriplicella | reverse complement strand
TTGGAATTAAGATCGAATTTACTATGCGCAGACTGTGTCATTCTTAGTCAATTTAACTACCGGAAACTATATGAAAGGAGGGCCTAGTTAGTCTACACCAACAGCAAGTATTTGTTTTATCTAGCTTTCTGTCAGTACGTTTTATGTAAGGGATTGAAACATTGTTTTTTTTTTTCGGGCATATACTTACCTGTTCCACGCCAGGCAGCAGCATCACAGGAAAAAGTATAGTAGAAATCCGATGTTTTTTTTTATTTTTATATACAATAGGCACATTCACATTTTAATTTTATTTTCTTTCTTCCAGATTCTCCGTACCGACAGCCAATGAGTGAATCCATCTTGCAGCTTCAAGAGGAGGGCAAGCTCACAAGATAAATGGTGGAAAGAGAAACGTGGTGGAGGAGCATGTGCTGTAAGTTGTTCACATAGTTAACATGTGATGATCAACATTAGCGGGATCATGGGTCCAACTGGTAGAGAAACGTTCGAAGCTACCTCCGGCTAGGGGCATTCCGTACGTAAGGAAAGATCAAGAATGGCGTAACGAAGGAAAGGTCCTTCGTTCGTTATCAGATTTTTCCGACGCTTTTTCTTTAAATGGCGTATCCATAGATTAGCTTGATAGCGTGATTGACTCTACACTAAGATATTATCCTCAGGATGATGACGAAGGTGGTGGGGATGCTCAGCCACTGGTCCTAGCCAACGTCGGTGGTGTGTTCATCGTGTTGGTGGCTGGCTCAGCTATGGCCGTCATTTGCGCCTTCCTGGAGATGACTGTCGACGTCTGGATGATATCTCGGAAAGAGAAGGTAAAGTGCACATGATATAAAATATAATATCTAGTATGCAATACCTACTTAAGGTTGCCAAAACTATAAATATGAAAGACTTTAGCACATTTTAAAAAGGTGTTGTTCGTAAAAAAAATATGTCGTTTTTTGACCTTTATTACCGTTTATAAAACATGTTTCCTTTTAGCAGATTTGCATGACCCAGATTGACCCCTACCCTTACCTGAATAGATACTGCGATTATTCCATAGTCATCCCCTACCAGAGGTAAGTGCCCCTACATTTTCCCACATTTCTTACGATTGTGACATTAAGATAAGATTAAGACATCACAACATAATAAAATGAAATATAGGAATCACACCTTCATCTCACTCCTTAAAATGTTATTTCTCGCTCTCTTATTTCTTTTATTCTCAAATTAAATAAATAGAATAAAGTTTATTTCTGCCCTGGCTATAAAATACTAAACACTGACTGACCATTTTGTTTCAGTCGCCTACGTACATTTTTGATGCATGCTTAGTGACGATGCAAACGACGATGAAATATCAAGCCGGTTGTAAGAAGCCGCAATTTTCGACGCATTTTTTTTTGCTATGAATAAACAAATTGAAATTGAAATATATAGGAATAACCGTACGATCATGGAGTAACATTAAAATTAATATCGCAATCTTCATAAACAGTTAAAACTAATATGACATATAAACTAAGTTTACTTCTCTCATATCCCATTGTAATTTTTACGCTTAGCTCGGCACGTTTGCCGACTTCTATTAAAAACTTAATCCAAGCCGTAACCCGAGATAAGCCGAGCGTGAAGTTAGGTTTAAGCCGCCTAATGGTACAGTATGTAGTCATTATAGCACTAAAGAGTTATCTTGGCCACCACGCATGACTTTAGTGCTAGAGAGTCGTTACTGTAGTCCTGAAATAGAAACCACCATTCATATTCCCTTATCTGTACATCAGAACTTTATTTATTTTTTATATTTTATCATAGTCTTATTATTTTCTATCTATCTATTTTAGCCTAAATGTACCCACTGCTGATCTGCTGAATTTAGGCCTCTTCTTTTGTTTGCCTTCTACACCGTTCCTGTGCCTCCTGAATCTTATTCTTTTAGATGAAGAAATTTCTTGGCTTTATTTTCTACACGCCCTAATAAGTATGATTTTTTATAAGCTTTTAACTAAATTTCTGTTATAAGTAGGTACTAATAACGACCAATTCCTCCTACATGTATTCTGAATGTACAGAAACAAACATGGTATAGTTTAGAATGTACTCTCGGTTGCAGCCGCGGGGCTCTTGTCTAGCCTCCCCCAGCGTCCAATATTGCGACCAGTCAAGTCCGCAAGTCTAATAAGTTAGGCAGATTGCTTCGTAATTCTATTACTTACATTTCCACAGTACAACAACTTTCAAATGTTTTCTCATTTGGTATCAAAATTCATTTAAAAACTATTTTAATACATAGGTATTTACAGCTGCTACAAAGGCTGCTAAGTACTGTGTGATTCACCCATTTATAGTTTTACCAAATATTCATTTCACAAACTTTCATTATTACACTATTCTACCCACTATTAGTTTATCTCGCTACGTTTCTTTACCGAAGCCAACGCAGGCAGGTACGCAGTTCAATTCAGTTAATGTACGTTACCTGCAGACCTGCCGATTTAGCCGCCCCGGGCGGCCGATATTGCCCCAACAACCATTCTGTCCCTAAGCCCCGTTTGGCTATGCACTTAAACAAATACGCCATACATAATATTAGGGTGCTTGTTTGTTTCGTGGCAAAGTAGGTAGACGGTGGTTTGGATATTTTTCTAGCTCTATACTTGCAGAATTTCAAAGTCAACTAATTCGTATTGAATCATATTTTTTATCAGCATTTTGGTATGTAGATTTCATGACTAAGTTTAGCAATATCAACAACAAGAAATATAATCAATATAAATAGGTAAGAAATTCTCGATAGCCGTATCCTAATAGAATGAAAATATTTTCATAAATAAGCCTGATACAACAAACTACAGAGAATACAAATAAGTCTACTATTCCCTTTACATTACAGAGGAAGCCTGTTAGGGAATATCACAAATAGTAAATTCTACGAAAAGGTTTCCAGCATAAGAAATGTACATATTAAAAACCTCTCAGAATAATCTTGCTGAGCCCTATCGGGCTTACCATGGAGCAGGAAAAATAAGACGTTTTAGCAAAAATACCTTATGGAGAGCGTGTAGAAAATAAAGCCAAGAAATTTCTTCATCTAAAAGAATAAGATTCAGGAGGCACAGGAACGGTGTAGAAGGCAAACAAAAGAAGAGGCCTAAATTCAGCAGATCAGCAGTGGGTACATTTAGGCTAAAATAGATAGATAGAAAATAATAAGACTATGATAAAATATAAAAAATAAATAAAGTTCTGATGTACAGATAAGGGAATATGAATGGTGGTTTCTATTTCAGGACTACAGTAACGACTCTCTAGCACTAAAGTCATGCGTGGTGGCCAAGATAACTCTTTAGTGCTATAATGACTACATACTGTACCATTAGGCGGCTTAAACCTAACTTCACGCTCGGCTTATCTCGGGTTACGGCTTGGATTAAGTTTTTAATAGAAGTCGGCAAACGTGCCGAGCTAAGCGTAAAAATTACAATGGGATATGAGAGAAGTAAACTTAGTTTATATGTCATATTAGTTTTAACTGTTTATGAAGATTGCGATATTAATTTTAATGTTACTCCATGATCGTACGGTTATTCCTATATATTTCAATTTCAATTTGTTTATTCATAGCAAAAAAAAATGCGTCGAAAATTGCGGCTTCTTACAACCGGCTTGATATTTCATCGTCGTTTGCATCGTCACTAAGCATGCATCAAAAATGTACGTAGGCGACTGAAACAAAATGGTCAGTCAGTGTTTAGTATTTTATAGCCAGGGCAGAAATAAACTTTATTCTATTTATTTAATTTGAGAATAAAAGAAATAAGAGAGCGAGAAATAACATTTTAAGGAGTGAGATGAAGGTGTGATTCCTATATTTCATTTTATTATGTTGTGATGTCTTAATCTTATCTTAATGTCACAATCGTAAGAAATGTGGGAAAATGTAGGGGCACTTACCTCTGGTAGGGGATGACTATGGAATAATCGCAGTATCTATTCAGGTAAGGGTAGGGGTCAATCTGGGTCATGCAAATCTGCTAAAAGGAAACATGTTTTATAAACGGTAATAAAGGTCAAAAAACGACATATTTTTTTTACGAACAACACCTTTTTAAAATGTGCTAAAGTCTTTCATATTTATAGTTTTGGCAACCTTAAGTAGGTATTGCATACTAGATATTATATTTTATATCATGTGCACTTTACCTTCTCTTTCCGAGATATCATCCAGACGTCGACAGTCATCTCCAGGAAGGCGCAAATGACGGCCATAGCTGAGCCAGCCACCAACACGATGAACACACCACCGACGTTGGCTAGGACCAGTGGCTGAGCATCCCCACCACCTTCGTCATCATCCTGAGGAAGTAATTTGCCCACATTGGCAGTAAGCAGCAGACAGCAGGACCGGCTGGCTGAGCGCCAGACCTCCGCCACAGCCGGACACTTTGTTTCTAATTGCACGCGAGCTGCTTGCAAAACACCAAATACTTACAAGCCTCTACTTTGTTCTGTTGCCGGAACAGTGGAACAGATTTTACGATGCCGTAAAAATACCGAGTAATCAACAACTAGCCGTCTTTGTTGCAAAGAATAAAAAGTGTGATGAATATTTTGTATACTTAAGTTCATTATAAAGTTTTTGAAGTAAAGAAAGTTCGGCAAACTTTTTGAGGTACTTTAGGAAAGCTTTTCAATCTAAAATTAACACTTAAACCTTGGAATTAAGATCGAATTTACTATGCGCAGACTGTGTCATTCTTAGTCAATTTAACTACCGGAAACTATATGAAAGGAGGGCCTAGTTAGTCTACACCAACAGCAAGTATTTGTTTTATCTAGCTTTCTGTCAGTACGTTTTATGTAAGGGATTGAAACATTGTTTTTTTTTTTCGGGCATATACTTACCTGTTCCACGCCAGGCAGCAGCATCACAGGAAAAAGTATAGTAGAAATCCGATGTTTTTTTTATTTTTATATACAATAGGCACATTCACATTTTAATTTTATTTTCTTTCTTCCAGATTCTCCGTACCGACAGCCAATGAGTGAATCCATCTTGCAGCTTCAAGAGGAGGGCAAGCTCACAAGATAAATGGTGGAAAGAGAAACGTGGTGGAGGAGCATGTGCTGTAAGTTGTTCACATAGTTAACATGTGATGATCAACATTAGCGGGATCATGGGTCCAACTGGTAGAGAAACGTTCGAAGCTACCTCCGGCTAGGGGCATTCCGTACGTAAGGAAAGATCAAGAATGGCGTAACGAAGGAAAGGTCCTTCGTTCGTTATCAGATTTTTCCGACGCTTTTTCTTTAAATGGCGTATCCATAGATTAGCTTGATAGCGTGATTGACTCTACACTAAGATATTATCCTCAGGATGATGACGAAGGTGGTGGGGATGCTCAGCCACTGGTCCTAGCCAACGTCGGTGGTGTGTTCATCGTGTTGGTGGCTGGCTCAGCTATGGCCGTCATTTGCGCCTTCCTGGAGATGACTGTCGACGTCTGGATGATATCTCGGAAAGAGAAGGTAAAGTGCACATGATATAAAATATAATATCTAGTATGCAATACCTACTTAAGGTTGCCAAAACTATAAATATGAAAGACTTTAGCACATTTTAAAAAGGTGTTGTTCGTAAAAAAAATATGTCGTTTTTTGACCTTTATTACCGTTTATAAAACATGTTTCCTTTTAGCAGATTTGCATGACCCAGATTGACCCCTACCCTTACCTGAATAGATACTGCGATTATTCCATAGTCATCCCCTACCAGAGGTAAGTGCCCCTACATTTTCCCACATTTCTTACGATTGTGACATTAAGATAAGATTAAGACATCACAACATAATAAAATGAAATATAGGAATCACACCTTCATCTCACTCCTTAAAATGTTATTTCTCGCTCTCTTATTTCTTTTATTCTCAAATTAAATAAATAGAATAAAGTTTATTTCTGCCCTGGCTATAAAATACTAAACACTGACTGACCATTTTGTTTCAGTCGCCTACGTACATTTTTGATGCATGCTTAGTGACGATGCAAACGACGATGAAATATCAAGCCGGTTGTAAGAAGCCGCAATTTTCGACGCATTTTTTTTTGCTATGAATAAACAAATTGAAATTGAAATATATAGGAATAACCGTACGATCATGGAGTAACATTAAAATTAATATCGCAATCTTCATAAACAGTTAAAACTAATATGACATATAAACTAAGTTTACTTCTCTCATATCCCATTGTAATTTTTACGCTTAGCTCGGCACGTTTGCCGACTTCTATTAAAAACTTAATCCAAGCCGTAACCCGAGATAAGCCGAGCGTGAAGTTAGGTTTAAGCCGCCTAATGGTACAGTATGTAGTCATTATAGCACTAAAGAGTTATCTTGGCCACCACGCATGACTTTAGTGCTAGAGAGTCGTTACTGTAGTCCTGAAATAGAAACCACCATTCATATTCCCTTATCTGTACATCAGAACTTTATTTATTTTTTATATTTTATCATAGTCTTATTATTTTCTATCTATCTATTTTAGCCTAAATGTACCCACTGCTGATCTGCTGAATTTAGGCCTCTTCTTTTGTTTGCCTTCTACACCGTTCCTGTGCCTCCTGAATCTTATTCTTTTAGATGAAGAAATTTCTTGGCTTTATTTTCTACACGCTCTCCATAAGGTATTTTTGCTAAAACGTCTTATTTTTCCTGCTCCATGGTAAGCCCGATAGGGCTCAGCAAGATTATTCTGAGAGGTTTTTAATATGTACATTTCTTATGCTGGAAACCTTTTCGTAGAATTTACTATTTGTGATATTCCCTAACAGGCTTCCTCTGTAATGTAAAGGGAATAGTAGACTTATTTGTATTCTCTGTAGTTTGTTGTATCAGGCTTATTTATGAAAATATTTTCATTCTATTAGGATACGGCTATCGAGAATTTCTTACCTATTTATATTGATTATATTTCTTGTTGTTGATATTGCTAAACTTAGTCATGAAATCTACATACCAAAATGCTGATAAAAAATATGATTCAATACGAATTAGTTGACTTTGAAATTCTGCAAGTATAGAGCTAGAAAAATATCCAAACCACCGTCTACCTACTTTGCCACGAAACAAACAAGCACCCTAATATTATGTATGGCGTATTTGTTTAAGTGCATAGCCAAACGGGGCTTAGGGACAGAATGGTTGTTGGGGCAATATCGGCCGCCCGGGGCGGCTAAATCGGCAGGTCTGCAGGTAACGTACATTAACTGAATTGAACTGCGTACCTGCCTGCGTTGGCTTCGGTAAAGAAACGTAGCGAGATAAACTAATAGTGGGTAGAATAGTGTAATAATGAAAGTTTGTGAAATGAATATTTGGTAAAACTATAAATGGGTGAATCACACAGTACTTAGCAGCCTTTGTAGCAGCTGTAAATACCTATGTATTAAAATAGTTTTTAAATGAATTTTGATACCAAATGAGAAAACATTTGAAAGTTGTTGTACTGTGGAAATGTAAGTAATAGAATTACGAAGCAATCTGCCTAACTTATTAGACTTGCGGACTTGACTGGTCGCAATATTGGACGCTGGGGGAGGCTAGACAAGAGCCCCGCGGCTGCAACCGAGAGTACATTCTAAACTATACCATGTTTGTTTCTGTACATTCAGAATACATGTAGGAGGAATTGGTCGTTATTAGTACCTACTTATAACAGAAATTTAGTTAAAAGCTTATAAAAAATCATACTTATTAGGGCGTGTAGAAAATAAAGCCAAGAAATTTCTTCATCTAAAAGAATAAGATTCAGGAGGCACAGGAACGGTGTAGAAGGCAAACAAAAGAAGAGGCCTAAATTCAGCAGATCAGCAGTGGGTACATTTAGGCTAAAATAGATAGATAGAAAATAATAAGACTATGATAAAATATAAAAAATAAATAAAGTTCTGATGTACAGATAAGGGAATATGAATGGTGGTTTCTATTTCAGGACTACAGTAACGACTCTCTAGCACTAAAGTCATGCGTGGTGGCCAAGATAACTCTTTAGTGCTATAATGACTACATACTGTACCATTAGGCGGCTTAAACCTAACTTCACGCTCGGCTTATCTCGGGTTACGGCTTGGATTAAGTTTTTAATAGAAGTCGGCAAACGTGCCGAGCTAAGCGTAAAAATTACAATGGGATATGAGAGAAGTAAACTTAGTTTATATGTCATATTAGTTTTAACTGTTTATGAAGATTGCGATATTAATTTTAATGTTACTCCATGATCGTACGGTTATTCCTATATATTTCAATTTCAATTTGTTTATTCATAGCAAAAAAAAATGCGTCGAAAATTGCGGCTTCTTACAACCGGCTTGATATTTCATCGTCGTTTGCATCGTCACTAAGCATGCATCAAAAATGTACGTAGGCGACTGAAACAAAATGGTCAGTCAGTGTTTAGTATTTTATAGCCAGGGCAGAAATAAACTTTATTCTATTTATTTAATTTGAGAATAAAAGAAATAAGAGAGCGAGAAATAACATTTTAAGGAGTGAGATGAAGGTGTGATTCCTATATTTCATTTTATTATGTTGTGATGTCTTAATCTTATCTTAATGTCACAATCGTAAGAAATGTGGGAAAATGTAGGGGCACTTACCTCTGGTAGGGGATGACTATGGAATAATCGCAGTATCTATTCAGGTAAGGGTAGGGGTCAATCTGGGTCATGCAAATCTGCTAAAAGGAAACATGTTTTATAAACGGTAATAAAGGTCAAAAAACGACATATTTTTTTTACGAACAACACCTTTTTAAAATGTGCTAAAGTCTTTCATATTTATAGTTTTGGCAACCTTAAGTAGGTATTGCATACTAGATATTATATTTTATATCATGTGCACTTTACCTTCTCTTTCCGAGATATCATCCAGACGTCGACAGTCATCTCCAGGAAGGCGCAAATGACGGCCATAGCTGAGCCAGCCACCAACACGATGAACACACCACCGACGTTGGCTAGGACCAGTGGCTGAGCATCCCCACCACCTTCGTCATCATCCTGAGGATAATATCTTAGTGTAGAGTCAATCACGCTATCAAGCTAATCTATGGATACGCCATTTAAAGAAAAAGCGTCGGAAAAATCTGATAACGAACGAAGGACCTTTCCTTCGTTACGCCATTCTTGATCTTTCCTTACGTACGGAATGCCCCTAGCCGGAGGTAGCTTCGAACGTTTCTCTACCAGTTGGACCCATGATCCCGCTAATGTTGATCATCACATGTTAACTATGTGAACAACTTACAGCACATGCTCCTCCACCACGTTTCTCTTTCCACCATTTATCTTGTGAGCTTGCCCTCCTCTTGAAGCTGCAAGATGGATTCACTCATTGGCTGTCGGTACGGAGAATCTGGAAGAAAGAAAATAAAATTAAAATGTGAATGTGCCTATTGTATATAAAAATAAAAAAAAACATCGGATTTCTACTATACTTTTTCCTGTGATGCTGCTGCCTGGCGTGGAACAGGTAAGTATATGCCCGAAAAAAAAAAACAATGTTTCAATCCCTTACATAAAACGTACTGACAGAAAGCTAGATAAAACAAATACTTGCTGTTGGTGTAGACTAACTAGGCCCTCCTTTCATATAGTTTCCGGTAGTTAAATTGACTAAGAATGACACAGTCTGCGCATAGTAAATTCGATCTTAATTCCAAGGTTTAAGTGTTAATTTTAGATTGAAAAGCTTTCCTAAAGTACCTCAAAAAGTTTGCCGAACTTTCTTTACTTCAAAAACTTTATAATGAACTTAAGTATACAAAATATTCATCACACTTTTTATTCTTTGCAACAAAGACGGCTAGTTGTTGATTACTCGGTATTTTTACGGCATCGTAAAATCTGTTCCACTGTTCCGGCAACAGAACAAAGTAGAGGCTTGTAAGTATTTGGTGTTTTGCAAGCAGCTCGCGTGCAATTAGAAACAAAGTGTCCGGCTGTGGCGGAGGTCTGGCGCTCAGCCAGCCGGTCCTGCTGTCTGCTGCTTACTGCCAATGTGGGCAAATTACTTCCTCAGGGAGATTTATGGCAGCATGCTACAGACCGTAAAGTATAGTAAGCGATATCTACGCAAAAAGACATGGGGCGCGCTGCATTTTCGAACCAAAAATGTGATAAAGCTTTTTTAAATATTAATATGTTCTTATCCCAAAGGATGTACTTAGGCTTCATATCGATTCACTTTGGGCAATGATGCACAAAACGCAGCGGCCCAGTTCAATACACGATCGGGCTAGTTGCCTACATGATCTGTTTTGTATAGCGTTTTCTCAGCGTATTGGAGACTTCTTCTTTCTACTCTGCCCAGTCGACGGTATCCGCTGAAGCGAGTCCGGTCTCCTCCAGTTTGCTTCACAACCCAGTCTTCCATTATGTACTACACGCTATGCATTATAAATTCTCACACTCTCTCTTTTTTCGTTTCACAAACAACTCGTATGCCATTAGAAACAAAGTGGCTGCAGGCCGCTGAAGCGGTCTGGCACGCAGCCAGCCGTACTGTTGTCTGCTCCTTACTGCCAATGCGGCCAAAATTACTACTGAAATACAATTTATAGACCAATATTAAGTAACTCTGAGCTTTATAAAGCAGATTTACTCCTAAAGTTGGGCGGCAATAGTTCTCAACTAAGGTGGGGACAATACTATCGCAAGTTTATTTTTGTCAGTATTGATGTTAAGTGAGATTGAGTAGTATAAATAGTAAACAAACATACAATCCACACTAGAGAAGAGAAGTATTTGACACTATAAAAGTATGATTGGATATTTTTGCGCGAATTGCCTCACCTCACTTTTTCTACGCCCGTCACACCGAAACTGGAAGTGTAAATATATAAATATGATGCAAAGCACATCACAAAATACCTATATAATGTGTGATTTATGAAAATCGAAAGCTTTTAATAAAATATGATCAAAGGAATAGTAAATAAAACCAATATTCAGCTTGTTTCCTTCGCATTGCGGTGTTATTATTATTTACCGATACACCATTTCCGAGCCTAAACCGATTGTTCGGTAATAGGAAAGGACGGTAATACTTATTCAATACAGACAGGCGGAAAGCCGCAGAGAACCGTATAGTCCCGACACAATATTTCAATCAAAGAAAGGGCAGACAAGTCAATATTCTGTAAGTAATGACGAATTACTTTTATGTTAGTAACGGAGCGAAAAATCGACCTAATGGAATTCTGTGAAATAAATAGCGGCCCAAAACTTTTGTTGTAAGTATTGTACCAAATTTGATCACAGAAAATATGTCAAATTATAAATAAATGCCAAAGATAGACATAAAATAAAGTATGGCTACACTACACGTTCTAACTAGTCAAATATTCCCCCGCCATTAATGCCTCCTATCAAAATTGTACCTAATTTAGGAATTTTGTTATACCATGTCATAATTTAATCAGTCCTTAAAAAAACTTCAAGATTGCTTTTGATGCTCCGCATGCCCCGCAAAGGATATACCTACGCATCATTTCAAAAAAATTTGTATGCAAAAAGACAAGTTTTTTCATTAAGGTTCCTACATCTGCGACTACAATATTAAGTTGCCAAAAACAAACGTCAGTGGCCGGAATAAGTTTTAATTGCCTTAGCGACTCACCCTTAATTAAAATATTACTTGAGAGACAAAGAGGGATGCAGAAGAGATTAGCTGTTGGTTACAGTTAGTCCCGTTAAGGTGGAAAAAATTAACCACTTATGGCGATACCGTAATTAAAAATGTAGAGGTCGGTAAGATTGACTTATGACTATGAGACAATCCAGATCCCATAAAGACCTACTATGGATATTGTAGTACAGGTACAGAATAATGTTAGCTGAGCAACGTTACCCATAACCAGAGAACCCAAGTTAATTTTTGATTGTTACGAATAAAGATTGATTCTGATTCTAATACTCCATGAAAGTAATAGTGTATTCTCGTATGATACTCATCTACGCTGTTTGTGAATTTTGTCAAGCTACCCTGCCGTTTTGTTATCACTAGCTTTCCTCGCTATGGTTGCACCCTTGTATTCAAATGAAATTGAGCCATTTCATCAGATATTTTCACAATCAGAAGTCAACTATGAAAACGCACGTCAATTCATAGTTCCGTTTTGATGTGAAACAGAAGCAAAAAAAATACACGTTTCTTTCATAAAATTAGTTTTTATGGATAGTGTTGACAGAGCAGTCCTTAATAAGAGTGCTAATCTAGTGCCTCCGCGAAAACTCCGGCGGTAAAAATGTTTTGACAGAAACAATTTTATGCCTTTGTTGAAAATTTTAAGTGCAACGCGTCCTGAATATTTCATAACGCCCGATGAGTCTGTGTAATTACGTCATTGTTTCACTTTAACTGCTCTTGTATGGAAATTAAATGGAGTTTGGTACCGGGAATTTGAATTGTTGTAGGCGTTTAGAAATGTTTTAATTTATTAAGTAGTGTAAACGCCATTAAAGTACGTGACTTGCAAATAAGTCTGTAAATTGTGTTTTCGAATGAAAGTATTAATAATATTTATTGTCATATTTTGCTCAAATAAATTGTCACGTATTATGTTAAAAGAATCTGAAGTAAAAAAAAATATAGTTTAAATTTAATTCAACTTACAGTTTTTTGGTCATATCTCTCTATGTAGGTATTTTCTCTAAAAATTGACTCACTAGACATTATTAAAATATTCAATCGATATTTAGTGCCGAGGTCGAGGAAGCTAAAATGCTTTCAAACTTTCTTCCTTTAAAATACTTTAGCTCATTTCCTTAAAATTCTCTTTTGCCAAAACTTGTAATGAAATCGGCCCCCTATTTGCCCGGAACAACCCTTCAACAAGGCGCCTGTTCACCGCACATTATCAAAGAAATAAAACTGGGGGTTAATTGCAGGAATTCCGCCTCCCCTTCTTTATTGAGTAATAACATACCTTGCACCCTCGTATTTTTCACAAAAATGCTCCGAGTAAATATTAACAACTATAGCTTTCCCTATCGCGGTTTCTCCCGTCGCTTCATGAATTTTCCTTTTCCTCTATAAAATGTAGTCACTAGTCATAGTAGCGAAAGTTTTATTAAAATTGTTTAAATTTCGATTTTAAACTAGCAAATATTTTTGATAAATATTCACAGGTCATTCTGGTAAACTTTTCATATTTTGTGATTTGTATTTTGATGATTTTAGACAAGTTTTTTTACTTCAATAATGTTTATTAACATACGTGACCCATGGAAACATAAATATTAACCAATGTACCTTAGAGGATTGCAAAACAATTTTAAATAATTCTTACAATTTCAAAATTTTAACATTTAATATTCGCAGCGTACAAAAAAACCTGAACCAGTTCCTTGTGGCCCTCAAAAGAATTGACCTTACATACGACATAATCATACTTACAGAATGCTTTCTGCTGGGAGGAGCAATTGTGGGTCAAATTCCCGGTTACACATCATACGCTACTACGAATAATATAAACAAAAATGGAGGTGTACTGGCTTATGTAAACGATAAATGGAACGCTACTGTTACTGAACCGGACTTCCCGGAAGCGGAATGTCTTAACATTGAATTATCCGAAACACTGGTCGTAATGGGAATTTATAGATCACCTTCCTTCAAAAAATTTGATTCTTTTTTCTGCTCACTGGCAAAAAACTTAGAGTCATTAAGACATTTTCCAACGGTGCTGCTTGCTGGTGATATCAATATCAATATTCTAGATTCAGACACTGACGTCTTAGAATATTTGAGTTTACTGTCTGAGGCCGCTCTGTATCCTGGGATTACGCTTCCTACCAGAGAAGAGAACTGTCTGGATCACATATTCGTAAAAACTGCTTCTGATCACATCGCGGGAGTAGTAGCAAATCTAAGTCTTACCGATCATAATATTATGATGTTAGGACTGAACATTACCAGCGCACATCTACCAAAGAAACGCAGTAATCGAATTGTAACAAAAATTGACTTTTCTGCCGTGGCACAAGCCATAAAAAACTCGGACTGGTCACCTGTTCTTGAGTCAACTGACGTAAATTCTGCAGTATGTGAGTTTAACAGTATTCTGTCTACTGCTGTAAAACAAAACTCTACGCAAAAACGCTTATCTCGGTCACGGTATGCTCTCAAGCCCTGGATTACCCCAGGCCTAATCAAATGTATGAAACATCGCGATAAACTACACCTAGATTCTCGTAATAACCCCAATGATAACCTAAAAAAGACAGTTTACAGACGCTATCGAAATTTCTTTACAGAATTACTTCATAAATTAAAAAATGATCATGACAGTAAAAAGTTCGAGGAGGCCAAAAACGACCCCAAGCAAATATGGAAAACTGTTTACGAGACATGCGAACGGCCTAAACGCAATAATCCTGCAACTGAGCTTACCAAATTTGTACCTAATAATCCCGATGAATCACTCAATGTCTGCAATGAATATTTTGCAAATGTCGGAAAAAATCTGGCAAGTCTATTGCTACAAAAAATGAATATATCTCAAGAAGAAATCGTTAACGAGATTAAATCAGCCAATACATCGACTTGTAGCTTTTTCATGCAACCGACCGATACGATGGAGATTGCTAAGATTATTGATGATTTAAAAAGTAATAGCGCTCCAGGTCCGGATGAATTTACAGTAAATCTAATTAAGCACTTTAAAAGTAGTATTCTCGTTCCTTTAACGCATGTCCTAAACCTTAGCCTATCCTCTGGAATTTTCCCGGATCAATGGAAGAAAGCCATTATCGTTCCTATACATAAAACCGGATGTAAGAAATCCCCTGAGAACTATAGACCGATTGCGCTACTCTGCGTATTTTCAAAAATACTAGAAAAGATTGTTAATAAGCGTCTAGTGGACTATGTCGAAAAATTCAATCTTTTATCTCCAAACCAATACGGTTTTCGGCGAGGTAAGTCCACGGAAGGCGCTGTTGGAAAACTGACTGAGATAATTGCAGCTCACCTCGATAAAAACATCAATTGCATTGGCGTCTTTCTCGACCTGGCAAAAGCATTCGATACTGTCTCAGTACCGATTCTTTTAAAAAAGCTAGAATGTCTCGGAATTAGAGGCCTTCCACTGAAATGGTTTGAAAGCTATCTTAGGGAAAGACGCCAATGCCTAAAAGTGGGTGATAAGATTAGCGCAGAACAGGAAATCGATTTTGGCGTCCCTCAGGGTAGTGTGCTCGGACCTACTTTATTCTTAATATACATAGACGACATACACAAAGATATTCCAAACGGAGCTGACGCGATATGCTATGCCGACGACACTGTGATTCTTTTCAGAGGAGACTCCTGGGAGTCTGCGTTTGCGAATGCAGAAAGAGGTCTGGCATCAGTTTCAAGCTGGCTCGATAAAAATCTTCTAACACTAAACACCACAAAAACAAAATACATCTGTTTCAGGAAAACGTGCGCATCTGAGCCTCTGACAGTACCGCCAATCCAATTGCACTCCCATTGTATCGCAGTCCCATGTACTTGCCCAGTGATAGGGAGAACCAATGATATTAAATATCTTGGGGTCAGGGTTGATGAGAGTCTCTCCTTTAAATCCCACATTGAGCTTACAGCGAATAGAGTACGGAAATTAATACATGTTATGAAATTACTTCGGCATCCTGCGAAAAATAATGTATTAAGGCTCGTATATTCCGCACTTTGTGAATCCGTCATAAACTATTGTATTTCGGTCTGGGGTGGAGCAGCAAAGACTAACATGATATGCTTGGAGCGGGCACAAAGAGCGGTATTAAAGGTCATGTACAAGAAACCGTACCTGTACCCGACCGTAGCACTATATGAAGAAGCAAAAGTTCTTAACGTTCGGCAATTATTTATTTTAAAAGTCACTCTTTCAGTTCATCGCAAGCTCATAACCTCAGAGGAATATGTTGCATTGCTTAGAAGGAGAGTTTTTCATATCCCCCTACCAACAACCAGAACTAAATTCGCACGCCGTTTCGCAAGTTATATCCATCCATGCATATACAATCGCATCACTCAAAAGTGCAATATCCACAATCTCAAAGTGAAACAAGCCAAATCCAAAATGCGAAATAAACTGCTTGCCCTAACTTACGACCAAACTGAAGAACTTTTATGCAATCCCTACTGGTCACACTAATCGTACACAGTCGTTGCTTGTCTCGCATTCAGATCACGCACACACACACACACACACACACACTTACACATTCATAGTCACTCAAAAACTCGCTTGTATAATGTTACTTTGATAGAATAGCATGTTTTTCCTTTCTTTTCTTGTTTTAAATAGTAGTTTTTTATTTATTATTTTTTATTATTATTTTATTAATTACCACTATTATTTTTCGATAATGTATTTCTTTCTACACTCGGTGATAAAAGTTTGTTTTGTATAACGCTCGATCTGAACTCTCGCGATACAGGTTCGACCTAGTGCGAGGTTCGCAGGTAACTGTAATTATGTTAAGTTCATTCTTTTAATAAAAACTTTTGAATTTTGAATTTTTGAATTTTGAATGTTGTTTTCATAAAATGGAGTTTCACCAAGTGCCAACAATCGCAAGTATAAATTATAAATATTAAACGTAAAACGTATATAAGTTTCGCTCTAAGCGCGAAGAACCGAAGACCAATGCTCTCGGTATTTGGTCAAAGTCGTCTACGACTGATAGCAGATATCCATTACTGAACAAAAGCAGTTTCCACCGGAAGGTGTTTTTATTGGCCACCATTTCCTCCCAGACGCGAGACCTGGGCGAGGGTAAACGACAGTAAATGTATCTTGGAACTAGATTGGAGTAGATTACACAAGTTGATCAACCTTTCGGGTACTAAATGCTTTGATCTTTGGAGTTTTGAGTCTACCTTATCACTTTACATGGTCTGATTTTAGTTTTAGCTGCGGTATCATCATGTGTCAGTCAGACCAATATTGAATTGAGTTTATATAAATAATGGAAATACAATGATACAACAAAAATATTACCTTTCATAGTAAGTACGAGAAATGTTCGAACTTTCTTTGATACAGTTTTAAGAAATGCGTGATCTACTGCAATCCATGTCTGTGAGATGTACCTTCGCGTAGGTATTTCTTAGCCGAGGTGAATCCGGACCAAATTTCTTGAGACACGTCACACTGCTTATACAGCCTTCGTAATTTACGTTTTCGCCGAATATGTATAGAGTTAAGAATTAGATTCGGCTTAGACTTGCAAAGGTTTATACCAAACTTGCCAAATAGGTTTGGCTCGGCTACGGCGTAGCTGACGTAGCAAGTATGCTGACCGATACAGAATACCGTATAAGTATCCGAACTCGTTAGTAGGTTTTATCTGTTATTATAAGAACTTATTTTATTACAAGTTTAATTTTACTGGCTAGTGTCATACGGATATTATCATAGAAATTCATAATAAAAATGAGATGATTAGCTAATTGTCATATTTATATGTCATTTTTATTTTATTACATTATTATCTGAATTAAATATGACATATTGTAACTATGGCATATTTATACACAAATAATTCAAATAATGTTTTGTGATAATAATTGCTAAAACCACCACCAAAGGTATGTGTCAGACTTATATAACATGCAATAACTACAACAACAAAAAAAGTAGTCAAGTTTTTTTTTTCACTATAAGAAGGTGAAAATATACACCATAACCTGTTTATAGACTGACAGAACAAGGAGAAATACATATGGTGCCGCGCAAACGGTTCTCCCTGGCGACCGTTTCAGAGCATTTTATTCGTATATCTGTGAGCTTTCGATCGGACTCGAATAGAAATGGTTCATTTTCTCGCCTGATGCGACGTCTCTGCTCCTATTGGCTCACATTTCTCGCCCGGTAGCTCCGAGCTCTTCACGAGTTATTTTGGCTCATTTATGGCGAGTAAAAATATTTTTGTTGGTTCCATTTCTTAGTAAGAAAAGTATGAAAATATTTCTACCTGAGATACCCCTCAATATTGGTAGCCGCGACTAAAAGAGTTTCTACTAGCTATTAATGCTGTATCTAGCCTACCCTTCGGTAGGCTTTGTTCCTTTAGACATAGAGGAGATTAAGAATGTCCATGTTCTAAAATGAATATTGATTACTATTATCCTAGAAAACCAAAAAAAAAAAAAAAATTAAAATTGAATAATCCAGCGACTATACTCGTAGCGCTACATTATAACAGCCGGAGGCTAAAACCAAAACAGCACGCAACAACAGATTCACTTAAACCAAATAGTTCGTATCTACAAGTTCTCAATTCTGCTTGAACTAAATTTATGAGGACACCCGTGAAGACAGCTCGGCGCTGACAACTAAATGTAATTAATTAAGATACAGCCTTTCTAACGGCGGCGGTGGCAACGCGTCGAGTGTGAATACAAGAATTGCGCTGCGTCACTGTATAATAAATGATAATATAATATATTATACTAATACAGGGTGTAAAAGACTGCTCCCGCAAACAGATAGGAGTTACTTAGTCAATAAAAGTGGTTTACTTTGACAAAGAGATTCTTTCAGGAAAAGAAAAAAATACTTCGTCATACAAAATGACCACCACGATCAGACAACTTTTATGAGGAGGCTAAAAATTTGTTGCATTTTTTGTAAGAATTTCTTGGTGAAAGTTATTCAGATTCGTTGACAGAGCGAGAAACCCCTATAAATTTGCGGGAAGCTTTCCCTTACACCCATTACATAATAGGTTACTTGAGAAGAACTTTGAGGTGTAGGTACCTACTTACCTAATTCTCAAGAAACATTAAACACAAAATGTAAAACATGTGTTGGTAAGACTTTACTTAGTTTCTAACTACAATTAAGTTCTCTCTTTGAAAGTTAAGTTACATTGGTAGCAATCTAGATATTTCTGTGCTATGTTGGAAGATAATGAACATTTTTGGGCATACTGTAAGTAAAGGAACCTACAAACAAGTAAAAGTTGACCTCTACAGAATAATTGTCTGTTTTCATCTACTAAAAATGTCTATTAAAACTACCTAGTAAGTATTTATACTGATTACATGCCGTTACTTTAAAAAAAATAACAGATGATTGGTGGAAAAAATAAAAAAATACTTCTTTCTACTTGATTCTCTACTGCAATAACGAACGGCGCGGAAAGTTTTAAAACCGGACGGAATGCGAAGAAAAAATCAGTCACGATCCTGCCTTTCCAGCGCGGAATGTGCGGAATCCATCAATTTGGTAGATTTTCCTTCGGCAGCGAAGAATTCCTTCTCGTGCCGATAAATTACACCGACGAGATTTATTTCCCAATTTCTTAATCTCATTCTGGTGATTTTAATGGTGAATTTAAAATCACCTTTTGGTGTGCATTGCTTCTTTTAGACACTCGTGGGATGCACGTACATGTAGGTATATGTTTGCATGTTACCGTTGTCGTGGTATGGGTAATCCTAAAAAAATTGTTTTGTTTGTCAGGTTTAATATCCCTATTAAATATCAGCATAATTTTTCATAGGTAACTATTACGATTTTCATAGATCGATACTTTTCCTAGCTAGAAAAATAAAATGTGCAAATTAAAGTTTTATAAAATTTAATTGAGAGATTTGCGGTACGATATAAGTAAATCTTATCACGCGGAGAGCGCTCAGAATATCTTTTTCATTTAAAAGTACTAACTCTTCTTTTAAAAAAAAGCAATTCAATGGGCTGTAAAAACCATACATCATACGAGACGCGGCCGATAAAACGTATAGGATCACGTAAGAAATTTTCTCTGTACGCGACTATATATTGAGTCGTAAATATGAACAAACACTGCGCCAGCCAATTTCCCGCCCTCTAGCGGAAGGAAAACACCCTCAAATTACGATATGAACATTTTTACATAATTTTGTTAAAGATATTGATGTTATTACCTACGTTGTGTCTAAAGCTTGTTAGGTACTTGTATTTGTAAACTTATAAATTATAATCATTCGTACCTAAGACATAATTGATTTACCTACTTTTACCCAATAAAACCTTTAATTATCCATCACTATACCGTTCTAGTGAAAGAGTATTCATTTGATACACATTCAGTATTTGATTGAACACCGAACATACGCGTCTGTTTCGTCCGATCCATTACACGTATCCATCCTCCACGTCTGTCATTCAACCTTCATTCAAAGCCTATAACCGTTCAGTGCAAAAACAAAACTCATCACGCAGTCCTCTAGAGGCTTATATGCCTGGCTCACGTCCTCGACAAGGTTTTGCACTCTCGCAGCCGTAAAACGCGACTTTTGTTAACACGCCTAATGTCACGACAACGCTTATGTCCCGTCCGCGTAAAAATGAAGACTCGGGACTCTACGACACTTATGGGAATATGTGACGTCAGCTTTACATGTCTGGTTCTTCAGCTATGGCCTAAGCTCTGACATGGTTTGTGTAACGACCATTAATTAAGCAACCGGGACCGACTACTTAACGTGCACCGAAGCACGAAATTCTTTTTCTTTTCGGACAATCAGGTGATTCAACCTACAATGTCCTAACCAAACTGGGGAAAGTCTCACAAAGTGATAATGATAAATTGGGAATTGAACCCAGGACCTTCGGATCAGGAGCCCATGGCTCAGATTACTAGACCACGTAGGCAGTTTACATGTCTGGTTAAAAACGTAACTTACCTTGTCAAGACACGATAGCTTATTAACACTATGCATTGCCAGGGTTATATGCAAAAGCGCTTAAGGGTCTATGTGCTCGCGGAAACTGTCCCTTTCAAACCAATGACAGAATGCGCGCTCTGTCCTTTTCTAGCATGGGGCTGTTTCAAGCCGATTTCATATATTTTTGCATATATCTCAATGTACACAAAAGGTATTGAAAAACAGAGTTGATTATGATGTTCGTTATAATTATACGGTGAATTCGATATAACATTTGCTGTTTCTAAGCTCATAGAAATGTCACAGTTGTTGAAATTCGGCATTGAGACGCCAGTTTTTCATGATATTTCTGATGATTTCCTGGTGTAATCATTGTATTTTCAGGTTATATCTATGAATCTAGTTGTTCTCCATATTTGATAGAAGCTAACCATATACAGATTTATTGAAAATTCAACTATTAACTATCATAACAAAGTGAAATGCCGGACCGTGTTTAGCCCGATTTAGAGTACTTCCCTCCTTAAAACAACATCATAAAACTAATTAACCAATAAACATAAACAAAACGCGTATTTAAATCTGAAAACCAAATAATTTATTTACAGAATAAGCTCTACAATGTTTAATTAAGCCCCTTTCATATTGAACACGGGTTTTCACGTGATCAATCACTCACTAGATTGCCGGTGCGGTCCCTCTTTCCATATCAATTAATTCCACTTCCACTGTACAACGTCACCCGAGGGACATTCCACCGCACAACGTCACCCAGGGGACATTATTAGGGCCACGTTAATAAAATTTGTCATTGAAAGTCGAAGGTACCTACTTTCTATAGCTATTAAAAACATACTGGAAACTCGGAAGCTTTGACCTCTATTCGCACGAGGTATTTAAAGTTGACAGTGCTATCGATTCTGCGAGGACACGATTTGACTAAATCTTAACTAAAATTATTGCCGTCCTTTTCTGATCTATCGTGCGAGAAACTGACAGATGACCTTTTAGTCCAGATTTAGTAATTGCTCTCAATTTGCAGTTATTTTTTCAGATTGGTTTGGAAAGTGCAGGTTTGTCTGTAAGAAGCTTCTGTGCCTTAGTGAGCCCCAGTCACTGTCATTGATAGAGATAAACCTGCTCGAAAGAAAGAAATAGAACTATTTCTTGTCGTTGAAAGTCGAAAGTATCTATTCTCATCTATTAGAAAAACACAGTTCCACAGTTGGATATAATCAGCATAGTTTTTGAACTTGAATTATCAAAGGACTTTCGAAGGAGAGCGATTAGGTGTCTAGAATCTTTGTAAATGTTTTGTTGATACTTTTACTTGTTGTGACTTTCCTTTCGCAATAGGTTATTTTTGTAGATTTATTTATTAGGTAGATAAGCACATTAGATAAAAATCGACTCTGAGAAAATTTAATCTAGTTAAAAATAATTTGCATTTTTACACTAGTAAGTAATACAAATTATGTATTAAGGTTAAAGGTTACAGGTAAATGGAACTTTCAGTTAAAGTGGAGTGCATGAAAGGAGCCTCCCCGCGGCGCACTCTGGAAGCAGCTAGTCACCATAACGGAGTAGCTAGGCTGACTGATCCTATCAATACAATGGTCCAAATGATCCAAACAAGATATGGGCGACCCCCTCGGTTACCCAACCCAAACGGCTCTTCTCAGAGCCAAAACACAAACGGCTCTTCTCAGAGCCAAAACACAAACGGTTCTTTTCAGAGCCAAAACACCCAAGACCTAGGCCTCTCCCATCCGGCTTTAGTCGTTTCCTCCGTCAATATAGAGGGATTTTCCCAAGATAAGGCAAAGATCCTATCGACATTCTGTAAAAATTCAAAATGCGACGTACTCTGTGTTCAGGAAACACACAGAGACACCAACCAAATAAGGCCTGAAATCCCAGGAATGTCTCTTATCGCAGAAATCCCTCACGCAAAACATGGAAGTGCAGTCTTTGCTAAATCATCTCTCGCAGTTCAATCAATATCCTGTAACTCTGACAATGGTATTGAAATCATTACATTAGATACCGGTAATTGCACTATAACATCCGTTTACAAACCTCCAAACCAACCATTTAAATTCACAAATACATCAAATTTCTTTAAACATCCGGTCAAAATCATCGTTGGCGACTTTAACAGCCACAGCCCAACTTGGGGCTATGCTACTTCTAACTCCGATGGAGATGCAGTGGAAGAATGGGCAGAAGCTGAAAACCTGGCCTTAGTACATGATGCGAAGCTTCCCGCATCTTTTAACAGCCGGAGGTGGCAAAGGGGCTACAACCCTGACCTAATATTTGCCAGCAACAACATAAGCTCCCTCTGCGAAAAAAGTGTTTGTGCTCCCATCCCAAACACGCAACACAGACCGATCACCTGTCAAGTTCGAGCAGCGGTTAAACCCTTCAACGTCCCTTTTCGACGCCGTTTTAATTTTTCAAAGGCTAACTGGCAGCTCTACTCAGAAGACATCGATTCAAAGCTACTTAACCTTGACCCTATTCCAACTAACTATGAACAGTTCGTCAACATTGTCTGGAAGAGCTCTTGCAAGTTTATCCCCCGAGGCTGCCGAAGGAAATACATACCAGGCCTTGACGACGACTCTGCTAAATTACTGTCACTTTATCAGTCACTCTATGAGAAGGACCCGTTCTCCGAAGAAACCTTAGTGGCTGGTGAAGAGCTTATGCGTTTGGTAGGTGAGAATCGTAGAGAAAGCTGGATGAAGCTTGTTTCGAGTGTCGACATGACACACAACAGCAAGAAAGCGTGGTCTACCATCAGAAAGCTGACAGGGGATACCCCACAAGCTGCCAATCCCGGTCAAGTGACAGCAAATCAAGTTGCGCACCAACTGCTCTTAAATGGTAGACCCCCACACAGACTACCTCGTGTTGACAAACTCAAATTTAATCCATCTACACACAACTCAGACGCTGTCAGTAAGCCATTTGAACTCCCAGAAATTATAACCTGCATTAAAGCCTTGCAATACGGAAAGGCTGCTGGAATGGATGACATAACAACTGAGCAAATAAAACAACTGGGACCAGTGGCCGTGTCTTGGCTTTTGGCCATGTTCAACTCATGCCTCAACATTCTAAAGATCCCAAAACTATGGAGACGAGCCAAAGTCATTGCACTACTGAAGCCCGGCAAATGCCCAAAAGACCCGAAGAGCTATCGTCCCATCTCACTGTTATGTCATTCATTCAAGCTTTTCGAAAGAATGCTCCTGAATCGCCTTACCCCAGTTTTAGAAGAATCACTGATACCCGAGCAAGCTGGATTTCGACCTGGAAAATCCTGCACCAGCCAAACCTTGAACCTTGTTCAGCATATTGAAGACGGATTCGAAACCCAAAACATAACTGGCGTCGTATTTGTCGACTTGACAGCAGCATACGACACTGTCAACATCAAAAGACTGCTGACAAAAGTGTTTACCATCACTAATGACCAGGGTTTCGTTAATATCCTAAGAGAAATGCTGAACAATAGGCGGTTTCAGGTATCACTCAACAACACTAAAAGTAGGTGGCGGTGTCAAAAGAATGGGCTTCCACAAGGGAGTGTGTTGGCTCCTGCATTATTCAATGCTTATACTAACGACCAGCCAATAACTCCAAACACCAAGCACTTTCTTTACGCCGATGACCTTGCGCTGGCTGCCCAGGAATCAAGCTTTGAAGAAGCCGAAACGTCACTCAAGGTTGCACTGGACGCACTTGACGAGTATTATGACAAGAATGCCCTAAGGCCCAATCCGTCCAAAACTCAGTCATGTGCGTTCCATCTGCGAAACAGAGAGGCGAAACGAGCTCTCAAGCTATCGTGGCGAGGTGTTAGTATAGAGCACTGCCCAAACCCACGCTACCTAGGTATAACTCTCGATAGAGCTTTGACTTATAAGGCCCACTGCACTAATACCAAGCAGAAAGTTGGCGCAAGGAATAATCTGTTACGGCGTTTAACATCATCAGCCTGGGGAGCAGCCCCTCATGTCCTCAGAACGACAGGTCTCTCGCTCTCTTTCTCTGCAGGCGAATACGCATGCCCAGTTTGGCACCGTTCCACCCATGCCAAACAAGTCGACGTGGCTCTGAATGAGACGTGTCGAATAATAACAGGATGTCTCAAACCTACCCCACTCAACATGCTGTACCCTCTAGCAGGCATAGCTCCACCCGACGTTCGTCGAGAAATTGCTTGTGCAGTTGAGAAACATAAACAAGAAACTGATACTCGACACCCACTGCACAGCTATTCAATGCCGCCTCGAGCTCGTCTAAAAAGTCGGAGAAGCTTCTTGAGGTGTACAGATGCAACAGACAAGGACCCACAACAAGCCAGAGAGCAACTGTGGCATACTCGTTGGCCAGCACCACCAGGCTTCATATCGCCATCAGAGTCCCTGCCAGAAGGACATAACCTTCAGTGGCCAACATGGAAATCGCTGAACCGTTTACGTTCGCAGGTTGGCCGCTGTAGGGAAAACATGGCAAAATGGGGCTATATTGACAACACGCAACGAAACTGCGATTGTGGAGCCCCATCACAATCAATGCCACATTTGCTATCTTGCCCTCATTTGCCCGTCACATGCAGTAGGGAGGAGCTTAACCTGGCGACAGACAATGCGGTAGCCGTCGCTAAATATTGGCAAAAGACGATATAAATTATTTTTATTTTTAACAATATTATATATTTGGATTATTGATACGAAGAAGAAGAAGAAGTTAAAACATAACTTTTCCGTAACATATATTGTTCGTGCTTTCCACATTTCTTGCTACAGTGATTTTGAATGTGTCATTCCTACAGTGTGTAGCTATCCGTACTCATAATCACAGTACTTACATAATAAAAATAATGTTGCCTATGTAGGAACATTAAACCGCCCATTAATATAATGGGGGGGGGTTCTGTTTTATTTTAATATCGCAATTTTACGTGCTCTATAAAACAGGGCCCCTGATGTGTTTGTCATGTTTGTGTTTCGTAGGGAAGTTTTTAATATAACCGCAATTTTAGGGTCATAACATCGTATTATATTTGAGTACAATGTGCTCAAAGTTAGCAAGAAATGGTTTGTAGGTAAGTATATTCGTTTGTAACCATGAATTATAAAAAAACCTGGATCGATTTTAAAATGTACATTTTCCATTGGAAACAGCCACGGTTAAAAAAAACTATTTGGAAATAATATTAAGGACTTTATAGCAAATTTCATTCTTTTCAAAGCCGTCTACAATAGTTTTAAAATCACAGCTACATTTTGGTCATAGCGAAGGATAAATAGGACTACTCGCGTTTGGATACTACGCATGGAAATATATTCGTAGCACGTAGAAAAATATGAGTAAAAAAAAATATCGCTATGGACAACACGAGATTTAGAGCCAAAACACACTCGTCGAAGTTCTGAGCAGAAAGATCGAATAAATAAGTTCCTATTGCTATGACAAATGGAGTATTGCTGGATGACACATACATCCAGCTGCCGAAGTCGTTACTTTCCGCTGATGTGCTCTGGTACCTTAGAGTATTTTCCCTAAAAAAAAACGTTAATAGTAATCGGGGTTAAGATTGAAAGACTTCGAAAACCAGTTGGTTTGTTATTTATTGCTGCCGTAACGAGTTGCCAAGGAGTTGTAGCACGATCATTAATAAGTTCCTGCTCCAATGCTAAAACGTACTATCTCCTCTTTCTTCAGATAAATAACTCGTTTCGTTTTTATTTTCCGATCCGTTCAATACTTACAATTTCAGCGATAAACAGTCGTAAG
The DNA here is from genome assembly GCA_029255725.1 of Scrobipalpa atriplicella. NCBI lineage: Eukaryota > Metazoa > Arthropoda > Insecta > Lepidoptera > Gelechiidae > Scrobipalpa > Scrobipalpa atriplicella. Next base: position 62,022 of record JARACY010000535.1, on the reverse strand, counting down.
TAAAAGGGCTGTATATTGAGTTACGCTGTTTTTGTTCTAAGAAGGGTTAAAAGCTGCACCGACCTATCTAATCAGATCCAGTAAGACTGATGATGTCCATTAATATGGGTCGAGAGTGATTGGATCAACGGATTGCCTATTTGGAGTAACTACCAACTTGAAGCAAGTTGAGATAGGCGATTTATGAAGTTCAGAAGAAGAGACGTTAAGTGAGTTGGGGCTTTTCGGTAAATAAGAAGGCCTTTGTTAGTAACTCCTATAGGGTTTACGAGGGTTGTTGACCAAGTTTGCCTTTTAAATTATTTATAAGTATATAGGTTTACAATGCTCTTTTATTCATCGCGTGGTTTGCATACCAACGAACTAACCGTCGAAAATTTTAAAAGAACCTAAAAAAAAAACACATTAAAATATAACAGGTAAGTACTTAGTACACTACAGTAACAGCAAGTACGTATGTACCAGAGTGTGTAGAGCCAACCTCTTATTCTTCTATCTACCATTTAGTACCAAACAGTGATCAGATCACGAAACATGTTGTCCGCCTGTTGTTAAACAAGTATCCTAAATAAAATTAGAAATTGCTGCTTTAGGAATAAAGCAGCCTATATTGTATTGTAATGTTTTGTTCCTTACTTTTCTGTTGTATGTATTTGTGTTTCTTTGTGCAATAAAGTATTTTATATTGTATCGTATTGTATTGTACCCTAGCCTTTATCTATTCTCCTACTTGAAACGTTTTCGCCCTCTCACATTTATGAGCCAGCCATTATTTAGGAGAATTGAAAACCTATCAAAAAGTATCAACAGCATACTTAAGCGTATTTGGTTACAGATCTATGTTACAGCGTCTAATGAAACAAATAAATCTCCGTGATTACCCGATGGTCGATGGCAAGCAATCAGTCTGATTGCGATTTTATTCGCAGTCTGCATACGAGATTCATTGCGAAATCGAAATTCGCTTCAAATTAGATTAGTTTTGCCGTCGGCGGTGGTAAGAAAAAGCATTTGACTGGCGAAGAGACGAAAAATTATTTTTTAATAAGAGGCGCAGATGGTTTAAGGAGGCGTAAAAAAACATGGTAATCCTACACAGCAAGCTGGTTGTGAGCCATGTGGCCCTTCGTCAAGTCTACCTGGGGCCTAAATCATAAAACTGACAATGACAATTCGGCGTACATTGCGTAGTTTACTTGCTGACATGATACAAGGAAGATTATCAGCTACGCAGTGTACAATGAATTGCCACTGTCAAATTGGACCCCTGGACCATCCATGCCCTGGACTATCTTGGAGATGACATTAGTATCGAAAGTGGGGTTCTTTTCCAATCTGAATAAATTGAATAAGTCAGGACAGGATCCATAGAAAGTGTTGTAATTATTAATGAGCGGTCATGAGATAAGTAATACATTTCATGGACACCATTCAGTCTGCAACATTATCAAGTGAATTAACGCGTGAAAATTTTATCAGCTCCATCCATACAGTCGATCCTATCAATAATTTTCCCTGCATTATTTGTTGACGTGCCCGCTTGGTAGTGACGTCACGTATTACATGGAACATTCCACTGCCCCGTTATAATGACGAGCGTAAACATTGCCGCTGACGTGCTGCTATTGACGTGCTGACGTGCTGCTATCGACTTGTTGACGTTGCGTCAGTAGGCTATTTGCTGAAGGGTATCAATTTTTAGCGGTCACTTCTTCTTCTTCGGCCACTAGAAAAAGAAATGGAAGTAATTTCAAATGTAAAGGAGACATCTATTTATCCGCATTAGGTTTCAAAACAATTTTCTGACAATATTAAACAATCATAAACCCTGCTAGGAGTTTCAGTATTAGCAAATTTAAGTAAAAAAGTCAAAAAAATAAACCGCAAAAATTACTAAGCGTAGTCAAAGTTGAAGCTGTAATAGATCATCAAACAAAAGAGATAAATCGTTTTTACCTACTCATTTATCACATGGTGACTGCCAAAAATTGATCTCCGATCGTGCCTGTAGATATGGGGCTTAATAATCGGTTTGCATATTCTGACTTTTGTTATTTGCTATTATGTGTACGATAAGTAAATGTTTTACGTAGCATGATGTTTGCATTCAAGTCATCAATAAAATTGTACGCCGATTTATTTTGCTATGGTCTGGGCTGTTCTGTTTATACCGATATGAATTCATTCTCATTGTGTGACTATATTTTATCATTCAACATACTTTTACTAGTAGGTTACATAGTGGTCATCTGATTTTTGTGGACACTATCTAATCTACAAAGCTGCTACGGCGCTACGTCGTAGACCTACAATGTTGCTACGCCGTATTTCTTATTAAATTTTAATGATAAATGAAGCATTTTAGTGTGTCATTTTTAGTGTCAAGTGTCATGAACTTAGTGCAGGCCTAGAAAGGCTGATACTGGAAAACAGTTACTGTGTTCGATTATCATATTTTTATAATCCGCTTGTACTGTCAAATCAGCAACTTTTTATGAAATGTCAAAAACGCTTTTTTGTATGAAAATCGCGAGGTATGACGTCTCACTCCTCGTAAATAATTGACTACTCAAATCAATAACTAATGTGCATTTTTTGAAAATGATGAATGAGATCCACAATATTTAGGCCATCAGTTTTAAGTATAAAAGTTTTGATATTTTTTTAACCACCCAGGAAACAAGCCTATTTACTATTAACCACATAAATCAAAGCACTAAAAGGAATCAGCAACTTTTCACTTCAATAACAAGTGATTTGTTATTCTGCCTATTAATTTGTTGGTTAACATTCAGCGCGATTGTTCGCAAACTAACGAATTGTTTGTGAATTTCAATTAGATTCAGAAAACGTGATTTTAGTTCGGACCAACTTTTGCTCTTTTTGTTTTTGCGAATGAAAATCGCTGTAGGATAAACTTTTCGAATCAATCGGAGGCTTTATGCCTTCTTTTTGCAGCGTGGTAGTTATTTGCGAGGTATTTTGATTGCATAGATGGGTAAAAAAAAAAATTCTATCATTCTGGTATAGGGCGTTACAACCATGGAGGACTGACATGCAACCAACGAGAAATGTGCAGTTACTTAATTTTCATGCTCACGGATTAACGGATTATCTGATGTCTTGTCTTGTCTAGCCTAAATCAGCAAAGGCCTCCATCTTCTCCTTCATCATTTTTCATTAGCTTGAGCTTCTGATGCAAACTAGTAAAAAAAATGGTTTAAATAATTCCCTGCCATGAATCATCCCACTACTTTTAAATCTAGAGCCTAAAATTTCAGAGCACTAAATCCTGAGACTAAATCAGTGCAATAGTTTCTATAACCCTCTGTGTAACCAAAGAAAATAAACACGCTACCATCGATTGTCCTAATAAGACTGAACCTTTATTAATCAGCCTTAGTGCCGAATTAGCTTGACCACTCGAATGGCCAAACACCGGTAATCCAATATAATCAACTTAACGTTTTTCTCATAATTAATTCCGCGATTCTCCCTATCCCTTGATAATCTCTATGTCCTGTGCCGCTTATAATCCAGGCTGCAAGGCATAAGCGGTGGCGCTTCAGTAACGTGACAGGTTAAATACACCTAATATACCACAAATATACTCACAAGCTATGGAAATGTGGATCGAATGGCACAATGAAACTGAGGAATGTAAGAGATAGGGAAATTCTACTGAAAATTGCGATTAAAGAATTGTGTAAAAAAAATATGAATATAATATTATAGGTTTTTTAAGGTAGAATTAAACCTATCAGTTTGTCTTCGCCAGCTTACCACCACATCCCATATTGATGAGGCCTAAGTTTGTTAAAACTGCAAGCTGGTCACTCTGTGGGCTTTGTTAGATTTGTCCAAAGGTGGGCGAGCAACAGAAAAAAGAGTTATCGCCTGTGGCTTACAACCCTGCCAAGTATAAAAGGACGTGCATAATTAACCATGTGTAACGCGATTAGGCCCGGTGTCCACTGGAACGTGCGCTGTCCTTTAGACGCGCTGTCCTTTACATAAAGCCTGCCTCACCGTGGAAAAAACTCTACAGCTTTTTTGTTCGCTACACTCCTTCTAGAGCGCCAGTATTTTGTAGCAAAAACAACGACTATATTGAGTGGCTTTTTGTAGGAACGTGACCTAGAAACGTAGGTTCTTTTTATTTGTTGGGTTACTGCGATACCGCTAAAAATATTTGCCAAAAAGAGTATGGTAACTTTTAGTACCTATACCTACCTAATAATAAATTCTCGATTTATTTTCAAACATTTTTTTACTGTGCGCAGTGTTCAGATATTTAACACATTCTACCGTTCTAATAGTTACCTATGGGTGTTAAAAACTTTTACGATCACTACCAACAAAATTTGTTATCAAAGATCATCTTTTCTATGTGAATTCTATTGACACACTTTGAAAGCACATACATTTATTGCCTTGGGGAGGTATGGGAAAATTTCGTGTCACATTCGAGTCCCCTTTCCATAACCGATCAATTCCCGAAATTCCTTTTCAATTTTATAGCAGATGTATTCCTGTAATACGCCTATTGGGTTTTCATTGAATATTATATTTTGAGGATAAAATATATAAGATAATAATGGAAATAGTATGGTACGATAACACGAAAATATCAGTGACACTACATAATTATCAACTCGATGAACAGCTGCATTTTTTTTAAACACTCTTGATTTTTGAGGTAATAATTATAACCCTGTATATATTCAAAATTGAGTAGGTTTCATAATTACTTATATTACGAACTGTTTTAAGTGTGAAAACGTAATTACAGTTCTGAAGACGCGTTCACGCAACTATTTGCATATTTTACGTAAATTTTAAGCTGGAACTACATTCAGGAAAGCCAGTAGCACAAATATGACTGTAATCCAGGATTAAGGCGGTCTTTCCCAAAGTTTGGGACCCACTGATGGGTAAAAAGGTAAGGTAGTGAATTCTGGTTAATTAAAAAAAATTTTTGTTCATAAATTCAGTTGGACAGGAATGCTTCAGCCGAGCTGTGTTCTTCAGCTGGAACTCGAATGATTGTTGCGCGAAAAAACAAACACAAAAAATCCAGTAGTAAAGCTTAGTGTAGGTTGCGGCTAGAAATATTCAGAACATAAATTACATGGCTAGGATCATGGTTTAAAAAAAAATATGAATTTGGTTGCGGTCTAGACAACTTTGGGAATCACTGGATTAAGGTGTAAAAACCGTTTACGAGTAGCGTTTTACGATTTAATCTAAGCTCTGGATTTAATTCGCGCAGAATTTATTGCGTAACTTAACGTGCTCCAATTAATTTTGTAAAATGTCTTTTATGGTGCACTTTAACTTAAACTTGAGAGAGAGAGTGATACTCGTACCTTCTGTAATTAGTATTAGCATTAGAGTAAGTTAAGTGTGTAGTTTAATTATTTGAAGTAAATTGGCGTCTACTTGGTCTTAAAATTAATCTTACTTTTTTTTAGCTGACTTTCCTCCCAGTCACGCTGTAGAAGTCAGCAAAAGAGATATAATTTAGGCAACGGGCTGACAACCTGTCACTATTAGCGATACACATTTCGATCTAAAATTCCCTCAATATTTGTCAGACGGAAAACTCCTCTTACTGGGCGTTTTATGCTCTGCTCACCCCGTTAGAGATAAAGGCGTGAATTTATGTTTGTTTATGTGCATTTATAAAGACAGACTGCTTTTAAGTCGTTTTAGGATCATTTATAAAGAGCGATAAAATGAATCTAATAACTTTTTAATTTTACTATAATAAAACACAATTTGCGTTGTAAACCAGAAAGTTAGAAGCAAACGATGAAAACCGGACAAAGATATAAAACTGGGGAATTACTGTTTATTCTTTTATTTATTAAAGGCGGGTGGTGGGTTTAATCAACGCGCTAGAACATTTCATTAAATTTCTCCAGTGGCCGCAAGGTTCATTTTTTCACAATGTATCCAAAAAATAAGCAGTGGATGGTTCAGGGTTGTAAAATGTAACCAGTATTTTTTTTTAAGTATTCTAAGCAGTATGAAAACATAATGTGAATTCGGACTTTAATAATGAAGGACAATCTCTTTATCATTAATTAGCAGTTTGTATACGAAGAACTATATTTATGCGCCTATAGGTAGGTATTCCTAAAGATCACAGAAGAGTAAATGGCGTTGGAAGCTAGCGAGCGGCAGCGACTTCTCAAATCGGTGCCTAAACATACACGTAAAATTTTCGGCAAGTTACTTTTAGGCTCGTATTTATAAAGCGATCTCAAGTTTGAGAGCAATATTATATTAAGTGTGGATTTGACAGGCCGTTTTGTACTGAAATGACATTTCTGATTCAAACTCAAACTCGCTGTCACTCTTGAGATCTGATTAAAAATACGGGCCTTACATACCTACCATCAAGTAGGCAATTATTCGGGCTTGTTACAACCCCCAGCGAGTTCTTAAATCTCCGCGGTAATATCCTGCGTAGGATTACGCGAACGAATTTCCCCCAGACATCTTAAGTTTCTTTATTAAAAAGTTGAGCTGATTAACTCTTTTTGTTTTGATTAATTTGCACTGGGATCTTGATAAACATATTTTTACTTTGTTCGCTTGTAAAATGGGGCAAGTGTTTCTTATTGTGTTGGTAATGGTGCTTTTTAAATTTAATTATTTCATCCTTTGCTTTACAGTTTTGTGTATCTTGGAAAGAAGATATAGACTTACTAATGGTACAAGAAATAGAGGAATTGAATTATTTCATTAACATATAGAAAATCGCTCAGAATAAATTTGAAAATTAATTTCCATGCTATAATTTGGACAGAACAACTAGTATTGAGTCAGTATGCGTGAAATATAAACAAAAAAAATATGGATGGTTTGGCTTTTGTTCTGGGCCAGGGGAATTTGTCGATTGCGAGCCGATGCTCATTTGTCAGCTTACCGCTGTGATTGTCATCTGTCCGGCCAATTTACGTCCATCTCTTGTTTTGGGCTCGTTCTTTGTTATCGAAATGTTGTGTCATGTGATATTTGAAAGCATGGGTATTAGCTTCAGCTTGTTGCTTTGATCCCTTTTGGATTAAATTTTATGCAATATGTAAGACCATATTTGCCGCTGGAATATGGGAGGTAGAGTCGGGTTTTTCCAGTAAAGACCATGTCTTGGGTTCTGTCAGAAGACCGATGATCTGAAGTCCACAGTAAGACGTTATTATGTCCATTTTATCCACCAGAGATGAGGTATGAAATACCATTCAGCACAAACACGCTATATTTTTTTTACGCCACCTTGCCGAAGGTTACGTCTTGTTTGTCGTATGGCCAAAGGACATACAAATTTGACGCCGAACATTCCGCACCGAATGTTTAGAAGGTCGTTGTTTACAGGTACGTACGTCAAGGTGCCATGAAACGCTAACTAGGTAGGTACTAGGTATATTATAGCAAACAGTATTTTTATTTCTACATAATTTTTGTTTTTTCATCCAAGTCCTTATAAAATTAATGTTAGGTAGGTATATGTATTAGTTATATTGACAAATTCTTTAATTTTAGTTTTACCTAAATAAATGTTGTCTTATACTTTAATTTAAAGTTTAGTATCAATTCAGAAATAATATTTGAAAGGCCTATATTTTATTCCTGGGATTTGAAGAAAACCCTCAAATTTTCGAAAAACAATTTAAATTTAAATGTCTGAGTGGAGTTCTCATTTAATTGCGACTTGAATCTGACAATGAATTCGTGTCTCGTCAGCGATTGATTTGAAATTCAAAGTGATGGATCAAAATTAAAAAGGTTTTGAAGCTCTTTACTTAATATTCCTGTCACAAACAATGGATTCCATTTGTTATCATATATTGTTTTACCTACGAAAGATAGTACCTACGGCTGAAACTTTTTTATTCGGAGTATAGTTTTTAACAATCAGTATAGTATAATTATCTGTCATAATTATTACAGTAACGCAAATATCTTGGATCCGATTAATTTAGGTATATGTAAGCAGTTTAAGTATAAATTATTAGGATAATACTTTTCACGTTTGAAGTTTTCCTAATTATGAAGAAGATTGTAAAATAAGTATGGTAGAAAACATTTTATTGTTACTTGAAATTGATTGAATTATGTAAATTACCTAACTAAACTTTATTACGATTAAGATTATAGACGATTGAACCTTACCTTGTTTTTGAGTAATATTATTTTTTTTATTTCCAAATACCTGAGCGTATTAGAGCTTGGCGTAAAGACAATATGATAAAACATCAAAATACATTCATCAAAAATAATGTAGTTTTAGGAATTTCTAGTAAAATGTTTCTAATAAAATGATAAAATGAAAATTTGGTAAATTTTCGTGTCCTCAAAAACAGCAATGCCATATGACGCGTTCGCACCACTAAGCCCATTCCAGACATATGAAAAAGGGCCATTTTCGCCAAAAGTGGTATCATTAAGGCTGTTATGAAGTTATGGCTTGAGGTATTTAAGAGTAATGAAAAATCATGTAACGATGGGAGGGTAGTTGTAAAATACGATAAATTGTTTGCGAAGCGCTCTATTTAGGGATCATGTTATAGATGCTAGCGGGTAGCGGGTATAAAAGCGTCGCGGCTAGCATGCGGAGCAGGTGAATGTTGCAGTCAGAAGCAGACATGGGAAATAAATAGGAATTATGGTTAAGAAACTTAAGATGCTAAAATATTTGTTTGACAGCATATTCAGTAACCAGAACGAACCTAGTTTCAATATAATTATTGCTTAAAGAAAAATACGGACATAGAATCACGTTTTGAATGCCTTTATCATATGGGTAGACACAGCGTCAAAGACCGAAACAAAGGTCGTTTTGCCCTGCTGACAAGCTTTGAGTGTTATTTCAGATGAAACTGTACATTGCTGTATTGATCAGTCAAGCCAGCTGGTTTTTCCAGCATGCCTGGGATGAGAAGTAGCTGGCACTTTCTATGTTTTTTATTGCTCCCAGTCCTAGTAAAAGTATTTCTTGGTGTAAGTTGTTCAGTTACGTTGACTGAGTTGAGTAACCACTATAAGTTTTCGGCAAGCTATTCCTTTCGCCCTTTTTTATCTAGAGTTTTCGCCACCTCTTCTCACTTGGGGCCAGCACATGCTCGGTAACCAGGAGCACTCGCCACTACGATATATGACATCGTAAACCACCGCCGCGGAGCCGCCCCGTATTATTGCTTCGGCAAAAACAAACGACCAATGGCAGCGATATTCATTAGGTGCTTGTTGCAATTTAAATTGGCGCAGATAAATTTTGGTGGCGCCAAAAATATGGCAATTAGGTACACCCGAGGTATTTATTTCAGTCCTTGCTATAGAAAGTTACAGATTTTTAGTGTGCTTAGGGTGGTATGGTGGTACCTAAGTATTTACCCATCCCTGGCCACGACATCACAGGTTGTTCTATGGACAAATTCGGCTGAAAGATCCCACTTGAACAGAAAACCTTATACAAATTTCTAGAGTAGAGTATGCTTAGGAAGAGTAGCAGCTGGAACATTCTATGTTTTTCTATCCTTTCCAGTTCAGCATGGAAGAGTTCATACCTACCCCACGTTATCGGCATCGCAAAGTTTTGTTTGAACAATTGAAGTTTAGCGGGGTTAGGTTGATTGCACATCAGCGAATGTATTTTTTTAATAATATGATTATAATATCAAATCATAGAAAATGAGTTCAAATAAGTAAGTCAATTTTACGTCGTACACATGGTGCTACCATACTATACCATTGACATTATGCTTGTTATAATTTGAAAAGAATGACCTACAATCCCAAAAACCTCTAAATAAAATTATAAACAGATTTTTAGTTTCTTCAAACTGCTAAGTTACAAGTTAATTGTGTATGGGGGATGTTTTCCCTCCAAGACCATTAAATTGAATCCCACGAATTTTCAACTCCAAATGTTCCGTTCGAGGAATAAGTTACGTCATTCTCTTGTTTTTCTACATTAATTTGTTTTTCTGGTATCCTAATTGTCTTCATAGATACTTGTCATGTCAGTATACTTCTTAAAGCATAAATTTTAAAGAATAGTTAATTGACTTGTATGGATTTAGGATTTATATTTTTAAGATTATTATTTATTGTATTGACATCTTGTATTTGACATAAAATTATATACCTGAATTTAATGAATATTCTATATCAATGTAATTTCAATGTAATTTTTCTATGACATTAATATCTAATTTGTACAAAGAGTCAAATTTGCATGCCTGCGCGCAGGCTGAATACATGGAACTTTGTAATAATTTAAGATCTCGCATACTGTATTCTGGCAAATAAATATATTCTTATTCTTATTCTTATTCTAAATGCACCCTAAGCTTTACCGGAGACGTGAATATAGGGTGTTAGATGTACGATGATACTTTGAATTGATAACATTGTTCAACACTTGCAGGTTTTACAACCCTCGGTTATGGCTTACTTGCCACGATTTAATGGCCTGGAATATCAAATGCAGGGGGTAATAGAACGCGAGCTTGTGTGAGTTTACACTTTTAAGATTTATAAGTATAGGTAGATACTAGATATGTAAGACGTGATATTGTCATGTGTAAAATCACCTATATCTCCTTTTACTCATACTAGCGTGATATTGCGAGGTGAGGTGTGATGTGATAAAATTTTTATGGAGATATTTACTCCACCATAATAAATTATTAATTTGGAGTATTCTAGTATGAATAACCATTACAGACTTTTTATCTCACGACTGCTGCTAGGCCATCTTGCGTGTGTAACTACAGGTTTACTATGGTTCTATTCATAAAATTGCGATGCGATGCGTTTCGAATTCGAAACGCAGAAATCTGCGATGCGAATTGCTGCGATCCGAGTTCTTGCAGCAAGGCAGATCGCTTTCTCGATTTGGGTGACGTATTGTAACATCTCAGGAATGATGCGAATCGTAGGGGGATTTTGCGATGCGTAGTGCGAGCTCGCAGATTTGTGCTATGTGACGTCGCATCGCAGTTTTGTGAACAGGGTCTATGACGAGATTACAAGCTATGTGCATTGCCTACAAGTCTATGTACACAAACAAGTATGTGAGATAAAATATCTGTACAAAAACATACAGTCAAAGCAAAATAATACAAGTGCCATGCAATAAGTAATCACCTCTTTTGCAAACTTCAACAAAACTATTACAGTTCTTCAAACAATTACTTTGGAGCACTATAAGTTAGTCTAGATTTTGTCTGAGACAAGTCACAGACATTCGATTCAGATGGGGTAAGGGTGAATAACCCAATAATCTTCACTTTCATCACTCATAAAGTCATTCTTAACCCTTTTATTGTACGTATAAAATCTGAACTTTCTAGTCTGAATTTGTATACTTAAGTATAGTTATAGAGAACCTAACTAGGTTCCACCGGGACTCAAAAGTATTTGAATTTACATACCTAATTTAGCAATCGTTAACTATTTTATTTATGTGTTAAAAGAAGTATAAAATAGCTACTTAAGTTCTCCGTGAGTATTTACAGACTTACTTTTTACTACAAGAAAATATCGATTCCCTGTGAGGTACAGTTTGAAATACCTATATACATTTTTTTTTACGTACGATGTGTATTCAATAAAACCTGTGTAGTTGTAGCTATGTATAGGCAAAATGTTTATAGACAAACACTGTACCTGAGTCGCAAAAAAAGAGAACGAGTCAGAAAAACGATAGCGCGCGTAATGATGCGAAATATCAAACATTCGCGCGTGAGGTACAACGACTTCGCACTTCGCATGCTCCCGGGTACATACCGAACAGGTGACGTAGATAAATGTACCTATTTCTTCGAATGATTTGTTTATGAACGTTTCCAAACATACAAACAAATCTATCTATACCGGGTGTAAGGGACAGCGTCCTGCAAACTAATAGGGGTTGCTCAGTCAACAATACTGAACACACATCACCAGGTTTTTTTTTCAGGAAATGAAAAAAGAATTTTGCTTTTCCATACAAATTGTCTGATCGATGTGGTCATTTTGTATGAAAAAGCAAATTTTTTTTTCATTTCCTGAAAAAAAATCCTGGTGGTAGTTGTTCAGTTTCGTTGACTGAGCAACCCCTATAAGTTTGCGGGACGCTGTCCCTTACACCCCGTATAGTTACTGGGTGTAAGAGACAGCTCCCAACAAACTAATAAGTTGATAGGGGTTTACTCACTTAGTCAACGAAATTAAAGAACTTTCACAGGGAAATGCTTTCGAGACTAAAAAAAATTTACTTTCCGTAATAAATGATTAAGTTAATAAATAAAATACAAAATAAAAACCTCAATCAGACGATGCATGAGGAAGCCATTTTTTTTAAATCGCATCGCATTGGTCGTCCGACAAATAGCAGTAAACAAACGCCCTGTACACTAGGGTTACAAAAATTGTTCGTTATCCATATAGTAAACGCCCTGTACAAAAATTGTTCGTTATCCTTTACACGGCAGACACCGTACAAATAACCGTTAAATAAAATGAAAATACGTGTAAGAGATAGAGCGGTTCTGAGGCACTTTAGCATAATGGACACATGTTTTCATATTTTCCCTAAGAACAAGGTTAAAGAGAAAAGGAAATAGAGATTTTCTTGATTTCGTTTCGTATGTGTCATATTTATTTTAAAAAAACCTACCTACCTATATTACGTATTATTTTGAAACGTACGTATTTAATGGGCCCGAATTGTAACCATCACGACTTAACTAAATCTCAACTAAAATTATTGCCATCCCGTTCTTTTCTCTCATGATAGAAAGTGACAGGTATGGACTTAGATTAGTTAAGTCGCGTATTTTGAAACCACGAATTGCTACCATTATATTACCTGAAGTAACCCACAGCTGGGCAAATGCCTCTCCTTTAATGAACTTAAGCAAAGAAAAACTTGTGCCAGTTTCATCAGTGTTTCCCGGGTAACTTTCCACTGCGGGAGCCTGTAAAAGCCACTTCAGTTTACTTAACTAGGCAGCTTAGCCGACACCGGCCGTAAAAGACAAACACCTTCGCAAACACCAGTCGACTCCCAAAGTCGTCACCTCGGCAAACTTTTTTCGTAAACTTGAGTTATTTGCTCAAAGAACTTGGCTGTTCCACTTCGCAAACTCAAATATCGCGGCCCCGGATGCTCTTTACGATTTTCTGGATCAAACCGATTTGAGCCGGATCCGACTGAATTTCACCTGCGAGTTTTATTTTATTGCGCACAATGAGGAGAAAGTTGAATTGTATTGTTATCTGGGTATATATAAGACAATGTTTTATTAAGGTGTAAGGTACTACTAGGTATGTACAAAATTCCATTTAAATAAAATGTGACAATTTTCAAGATCTTCAATGGTGTTAGTTTTTTCTTAGACAAAATTATGAGAAAATGAGATGAACGTTGCGCTTGTGAAGACAATGACAACGCAGCGTAATTTTTTAGTTAGTTAAATTTTTTATGCGAGATTTTAAAAAGAATTTTCGTGATTGTTTGTATTTTTTTATTACTTATGTGCCAGTTAAAAAATGTTCTAAAGATGTTCCTACACAATTTAAAGTAACGTTAAACAACACAACAGCTGGTTTCCTTGTAAAATGTGAGTACCTGCAGCAGAGAGTTTTACTTTTCTTTTAAATTTCACCAACTGCTTAACTTAGATCGTAAACCACGGATGCAAGTGTTAGTAAGGTTAGTAACTTAGCGCCAAACTTTTACTTTCAGAAAATTCATAATTATGTCAACCCGCTGTTTTACCGGAGTGGAATTTTAACTGGGGCACAAGATAAATAATATTGTCATTTATAAGGATTAGTTCGTAGCAGATACATACAGGTACCTACAACTATAAGTAAATTCCCAATGCATAATATTTACAAGGTACCTATTAAGACAAACTTTTGAAGGAAATGGTGTGTATTCGTGACAAAATCTAACTTTCTAAAGGGACATTGTGTAGAACGTCAACAATAATAAAACTAATATTTTACTCGTATTTCTTTGACATTGACGTAATTATTATGTTCCTATGTATGAAGCATATTTTAAATTTAGATACGAGCGAAGTGTAAGTATACAATACAACGTGTAACATAAAATTTTTTACCTTCCATACAAAATGCATCAGCTGATAGCGCATTTTGTATGGGAAGTCAAAACTTTTTTTCGTTTTTCGACCTATGTTCCTTAGGGAAAGTTGTTCAGTTTCATGGGTAGATTCGCACATTTCTCGATGCATATACCCTTTATGTTACACGTTGTATAATCCTTATGAAAATAAAACAAATCTGCTGCAATGTGATGAGATAAAAATTCTAGAAAGAGCCATTTCCTGTGAACTTTCGTACCCCACCCGGTTATTGACTGCAAACTTGCCTGTATTTTCCCGTTATTCCCCTTACGTGAGACATATCTGGGAACAAACAAAGGCCGAAGTTTCTATACCCTCTATTCTTTCCGAGTCGACTGCATTCCGGCGGGCGATCTCTCTTGCGACATCTTGCGTTTATTGCGAATAAGAGACTGTTTGAATGTTCTATTGAATTACGGACTTGGCGGACTTGGCTCAATTTTCACACAGACTAGCATTGGTTATAGAAGCACATGGCAAAAGAAATCTTCTGCTTTGAAAGAGTAATTAATAAACAGAGCTGGTGGAACTGACTCCTTGGTCTAGCAGTATGAGCCTTTGGTTTTCGATCCAGAAGTCGTAAGTTCATGTAGGTTGTTATAAAATTTGTGAGTTTGGTCCCAGTTGAGCTAGAATCATATTATACAGGCTGAATTACTTGAAAAAACAAGTAGTGCTTCCATGAAACATTTAGTTTTACAAAGTCTTCATTTAGTGATGATGTTAGAAAATTTACCATGGAAGGAGAGTTCACCTACAAAAAATTTCGAAAGACAGATAAATGACCAAGTCGGTAAAGTTACATAGGGTCTTTTATAAAATACGTCTGTGGCAAATCCCGAAGTTGAATTCTCGTTTGTAGGTCACTTTTAATCCGAGTTTAGGAGTGAGTAACCGACTGCCTGTTTAAAGTTGGCCAATCCAGTAAAGGAACTATTCTTTTGATTAAATCTCTCTGAGATGTAAAGGACAAATATTTTTAATATACCGTTTAGGGAAATAGTGGCAGAATAAAGTCCACCTCATGATAGCCGGGTACATACGATACGATTTAATACACATTAGATGCTGTGTGTCTCATTCGACTTTCGACAAAAGATATTTAAACTTATCAGAGAAAGGTCAAGTTAAAATTGATTGTATCACATTTTTAACAATATGTAAAAGGCACTATGACATCATAACAACATAGGCGTTAATAGATAGGATGATTGTCATACTTCACTTTGCACGTGGAATAGCGATCGCAGTGAAAGTATCGTTCGTAAAAAGAGATGAATAATTATTCAAACCTGGCACATGGGCACATCCTGTATAATTGAGGACTTTATAAAGTGCTATTTCCTGAGGAAGCCTGCAATCTTAGCAAACCGCATTGAGGGGTGTTCCGTATCATGTTCCCCCTCTCAAGTTATCAGCTAATTTTACAAAGGGGGAGTGCAATTATTTACAGTTCTCCGATGCGTCTCCGGTATCCGAAGGGGTTGTAATGAAAGGACTTTGATTGGAGTTTAATTAAGATAGACACGCATTAGGTTTAAACAAATACAGTTTCAGTTAAAATTAATATGATAGCACAAGGAACCAACTTGATTTAAAGTAAAGTTATTGAGGCATTGTTCAGTTTGATCTACAATCGAAGCCAATTTTAAAGTAAACTGGGTTCTCATTGATATCCAATGTAAGTATTTTCTAATCGTTCATTTAAATTCTTTACCAACAAAACAAACTGTTAGGTACTTATACACTCACAGAAAAGTGATTGAGTTATTTAAACTACTTAGTTGGAAAGTGTAAGCTATTACTGGGTAGGGGAAGCCTACGCCTAAGCCTAAGCTAAATATTTAAACTTGTTGTTATTGTTGATACAAGTACTGCATTCATACATTCATACTTACATTCGCTTCGGAGCTGGTAGAGCATCGGTGGTTGAATGTCATCAAAATATCAGTTTTTGTCACGTATATACAGATCCTGAGATGCATTTTGGATGGGTTTACCTAGTGATAGAGATGTTTTTGCTCTTCTCTCCTATATTCTGAAGCTTATATTTCTATTTAATACCTAAAGTATATTAAATACTTACTTAGCTATAGGTATATCAAAACTTCACCCCATTACAAGAGCTAAATCTTTCAAATTTTAATACCGAGTACCAAGACTGCAGGATTGATAGGAATTTATATTGGTCTTGAACAAGGAGTTAGATTAAAAGTCGGAACTGGATATTTAATTTAAAATAAATACGTTTAATTAGATTTCAGTAGGGAAAAGTAATGTGTCACCGTTTCATCGATTCAGAGATTGATTTCATTTATATTAGTTAAAATAAATAAATAGATAGATAGATAAAACGCTCTAGTCAAAACACAAATGTATACATAAAATAAAAAAATTATATTGACTTTTAAGTAGGTAGGTGACTGTTAATTTTAATCTAGGTGTATTTTCTATTATAGTTACAATACTTACAATAACTACTTCAAAACGTAAAATTTTGTTCTCAAAAAATGGTTAATGCATTTTGTTGTTCTATGCTATAATGCAAACTATAAACTTTAGTCCTGCTAAGACACATCCGTTATTTTAACTCTTCGCAGCAGCCCCTTCGCTGGTGCTGCGGTCGGAATCTCAAGTCGTCGAAGGAAACCATAACGTTATTTTATGGGGAAACCGAACATTCCTAAAGAGAGAGATTTATTGGGTTTTATTATGACCGTGGTATAGAATAGCTTGTTTTATAGACCCATTAAAACATTTTGTGTTTATAGTTTCCTTTCACTTTCAGGGGCGCCGGAAATAAGTCGTCTAATAACTTGAATTATCAGGTATGAAAGAACCTATAAAGTGAAAATCTATTGGACCTTTTTCCACTAGACGGCACGTCCACGGAAACGGCAACGTCACGGTATCGTTGATTGGAGATATGAATATCAATATGTTGATACCAAATCGATATTTTTCATCATAAGAATGTGTATTTAAAAGAAGCTGTCATTTCATCACAATCTATTATGATAAAGAGAGGTGCTACGTTCTATCCTCTCTTAAAGGCTTCAGCCTCGAATATGGATTAGGTCGCTCCATCGAGAACTACTTATAGTCCTAGACTGACCTAAAAATAGAGCAAAACTTTCGAAAAAAAAAGGACACTAAGAAACTTTGAAGCACTCGCAGCTTTTATGTTAATTTGACTAAGAATATGTTCTTTGCTAAAATATACTAACTTAATTAATGATATCTAATTTTCTTACATTATACTCCAAGCCACTAATGAAACTAAGCTCGCTAAAATAGTTCTGTCGACAAAACATCTCAAAGCTAACAGAACTAAATATCAAGAAACTAATGAACCCAGCTCGAGATAGAATTTACTGTGACTTCAACTTTATTTGACGAAGAGAAATAATAACAGAGGGATAAAAATATTTTGGTTCAAATTTCACATCTTATTATATTTTTCTGCAGGGTAGGTTGTCGGGTTGAATGACCCAATGAAACCTGAACACACAACATTGATCAGCGGTGGCATAGCGTGCCTTCCGAAGCACGGATTCATCTTAGTCGTCAGACATCCAGGTTATTCAGCCTTCATTGTCTCATCAAAACTGTAAACAATTCACAAAATATTTGTTATTAAATAGGTAAGTATTAACGCTGTGTGTCAAACCCACGACCTCCGAGTCAAGAGCCCAAGTCACACACCACTAGGACCACCATGCTTATTGATTTGACCGGAGTTAACCCCCTATGATCAAACCGCACGCAAGCTGCTCGCGATTCACGGTTATGAGAAAATATGCTTAGGACTCATAAAAGAATGTTGCGGACGGGTGCTTCATTAAGGGCCGCGATGAAGGGAGATATGAGTATTGCCGCGGATACTGAATGGTACGATGAACTGGCATCATTTCGCCGCGAATACCGAATGGTACGATGAACTTGGCAATTCAGCATCGTTTCTTTGACTGGAGTGTACCTACTGACCATAGAACATTATTTCCATCCAAATAACATAATATAATAAGACTACTTATTACTTTAAATGTATAGGTTCATACGTTACTTGATATTTGGCAAGTAAAGTATCATCATACTTATCAATTGAGATTGAATTAACTAGGTAGAGTTTTTGCTATGTTCCGTAAATTTTGATAGGCACAGACGTATAAGTGACAGAATGCGCCACATAGAGTTGGGAGAATGATAAGGGTCTGCGGAATCCTAAAAATGTTTATCAAAGAATATCTCCGTCCTTTAAACAGCACATCTCCAAGATTAATAAGGAATTCCACACTCGCGTCGTTTAAGTTGCAGCAGTCGGGTTACATCCGCGATTAAGGCGCGGTTGTCGGCCGACGTCCGCTGCGATTAGGCGAAAAATGCGCGGCGAATTAGCCTCGAGTTTTTGCGACTGGCGGCGCAATTTAGAACCGTGTGACATGATAATGGCGGACCATTTCTCGCGTCTTTGCAATACCGGAGATTTAATATCTTTATAGATAGAAGTAGTAAAACTAAGTGGGTATTTTGCAAACATGTTACAGTCCTCGCTCGAAATCTAGGTGTCAGGATACTATAATTATTATGTTCTTTATTGAAAATAATAATTTCCTTCCATTTTATTTGACAACTTATTTCACATCAATAACAGAAATGGGACCAATCACAAGTTACAGGAAGTACCTAACTCTCATAAAAAATAAAACGTCTTTTCCTTAAAAAATACCGAAACGCGGATTTCTTTGAAGGCGTAAGTGGAGGTGACTTGTAAATATCATGTTACTCAGATTGAGTTACCCCACATTCAAGTACAGCTGGCCAAAGTCAACAAACTGCCCAGCTGAGCTATTCTGCGATATAAAAAATATTTTCCCAATTATTGAGGATTTTCACAGTGCTATTATATTTTATAAATAATTATAAAAAGTAAGAAATTGAAACTCGCCACAGGTACGACTTGAACCTGCGACCTTCGGAGAGCAAGCGCAAATATTTGCAAATATTTTAATACATAAATAAACGATATAAGAGCAAACCTGTCGCAAATAAGAAAAACTTAAGACAAATTGTTAGAATTCATCTTGAAAATTTACCAATTTTACCATAAGTTGTTATAGGTACACTCATTGTAAAATTTATAAGGATATTCTATTTTTGAAAAATGTTTTTCAATTCTTCCTTACAATTTGTAATGTTCAGAATACCCCTACTGCCCTTAGCTAGACTGGAGTCCCGTCTCTCGCAACTTTAAGAAATATGAAATAGTTCTAAGTTAATTTAATTGGCCCTCCACGAAGCGAGTTAAGATATCCGGAGGTTTCTTGCTTGAGTTGTAGAAATTTTTATTAACTCACTTTATTAATTTTCAAGAAGCCTCCGGTTCTCTTTAATTACTTTGTAAGTAGATATAACTTTATCATGAACTTATAATGTTGATGGGGTTCTAGTAACGTTATTAGATATTTTCATAACTTAAGTTTGCGATTCATGGAAAACGTGGGTAGATGGCTCGATAAGTATTCCTACACATTTTACTGAAAGATGTTTTGAAACGATATTCAGTATTTTGAAATGTGCACCATTTCATATAAAAAAAACATAAAAATTAAACGAATAAGTTAATTTGAAACATATTTCAAAAAGCGATAACAGGAGTCTTACTGCTAAATGCCAGGGGTGTCCCGCTTATCTACGAATAGTCGAGGCAGGCAGGAGTTGGCAACAAATACAAAGTGCAATCCAAGCTCAGATTATAGCCCTCCGGCCTTACTTGCAGGCGTTAGTGCTAGGGATGTGACTTGAGGAATAGTGACGAGTACCAATCACTGTTAGTTAAATTAAATACATAAGTTAGCTATTTTCGTTTATTTTCATACAGATGAACCAAGAGTTTGCAACATTGCAAAGTGATATCCAATACAAAAAGCACTGATAATTACCTTCCGGCCTTATAGGTATTAGCGCTGGGGCGGTGACTTATAGTAAAATAACAAGTATCTTGACATTTCATTTCATTTCAGACATTTCATTTTAGAAATAAGCAGTACCTGTTGTGTCTTTATTCCCTATGTAATTGTTCTGTGTACAATAAACTGTTAAATTAAATTATTTTGTTTTATTATGTACCATTTTTTTTGCGACAATTGAGAAAATGCACATACGGAATTGGTTAAATGGTCACCAAATATAATAAATGGATATAATAATGAAGTATAAACCTACATATTTATCAAGATTTCTGATATCAAAATAATTTTATTTCAAAGTTACACTTCCGTTCCGTAGGCTGCTGGTATTTTTGGAGAAATAAACCCGCTCGCAGATGTTGCTTCGTCGTTCCACGTTTTTTTGTTTTGTTCTGTTATCAAAACGGTAAGTAAGTAACGATTATGTGACTGTTATTTGCACCTACCTGCTATTTCTTTACAAACTGTTACTGCCTTTGTCACATCACTAGACTTCCTGGCGTATAAGAACGGGGTAGAATAACAGTCTCAACTCTATTGGTAACTCAGTCTACGCGTACAATTAAACAAGGTAATGTTGATTAACGTTAAAGCTACATTTCAAAGGATCTCCTAAGAGGAATGAAACGTCAATGTTGTTCATTCAAAGAATCTCGATCTGGGAGTCGCGGGTTCTATTCTTTTTTTTCGGGCGTTTTAAATAAACACATTTTTTTATTATTGCTTTGGAGCAAGCAAGCGTCAAATAATGAATAAGTATCTTAATTTTTCAATAGCAGCTAGCAGTTTCGACTGTTTTTATTCTTTTTTGAGGGGTTATGTTTGGTTGGTTAATTTGATCACGAATGTCTTGGAATAAGCAGTCTGATCTGTATTATTACAAAATAGTTTCCTGCATCAAATATTACCTCTCGGTACTGAAATCCCAATAAAAGGATATGAATCCTTTGAAAACTTATATAAAAAAAATGTATTCAGTGTACCTCATACCATTTGGCAGAGAGTTGGTCATCCACACACAATCTGTATTCACATTTAGGTTCTCTACCATATTGCAATCATTTCTAAAATTCATGTCCAATTTAACGTGGCTGGACTTCCACCACAGACCAGTTAGCGGAATCATCACGCAACGCAACATTTAATATGAATATATTTGAAAATTACATTAAGTAAAGCCGGGTTTTCATTATGCAAGTAATTGGCGCACCAGTTGTAAATTACATGTAACTTGCGCATGCATGTTAACATGCAACTTGTATGCATATACTGAGGTTAGAAACCCGGCCATAGTTTCATAATATGTATGAGTACTGTCATCAGGCATGACGCATTCATTATGTTTTGCAATAATGAACTTTACATACTATGTAAAATGTGTGTATTTTGTATGATCCACATTATTTATTTCAAAGGAGTTTTGTGTTAAAAGTTCCTATTATATTTTAAATCACCTGCAATATAAATGCACAAAGAACCTGAAGACAAAAGATCATTTTCTAAAGTTCATTATTTTGAGAAATGCTCAAATTGAATGGAAGGTTTCGTTTCATCCCAGACGACAGGCGATGTCTAGATTAGTCTTAAAAGGTACACGTCACGCCACTCTAGAGATTAAGCTCCAAGCTCTATACGTCGTCCATGTAGGTTTATAGTTATCTGTCCGTGTTTCGTTCGGTACAACACATTAATTTTGTATTGTGTGTCCCCCCGTGTGATAATAAATGAAAATTGACACAAATATTACTAGGGTTTGGCCAGTGCGTGGAAAATTGTGGTTATGTAAGTTGGATTTGACTGGAAGTGAATGGAACTATACTATTTGTTAATGCATCCATAAGCGAGGAAAAAAAATATTTCTAAGGAAAGTAGTTTTCAAATGTTAAGTAGTTCTCTCAAATATCTACCAATTAAAAATTAGAACACGGAGTTTATGAAATCTTTGACGCTCTACCCAACCCGTAAGCAATTGATGTTTGTATGTAAGTAAGTTGTTTGTTGTTGTAGTAAAACTTGTAGTTGATATTTGTTATCATAGTTCTTCTTACCTTGTCAGTATGAGGTACTATATTTGAAAACTCTCATCACACAATGTACAGGCCATTAAAAAGTAAAACCTCTGAAAAAGATACGACCCATTACTTCGCACATGAAAAAGCTTCCACGTCTCAATCCCAGTTTTAAGCTACACGAGCGTGTTATTAAAAATTCCATCATCGGGGAGCGCTTGTATGAATGTGAGCGACCCATACGACGGACAAAGGCGGCACCATCATTCATGGCTGATTGAAGCGCATACAGGGTGGGTGGCTTCTATTCTGCTCCTGAAACGTGATATAGATTTACATAGTTTCTACTCGTCTTAGATTGTATAGAAAATTATTCGCTGAGATACTTAAAGAATAATTCATGGCTGATTGAAGCGTATACAGAATAGATAGAGTAGCTTCTTTATCGCTCCTGAAACGTGATACAGATTTCAGTGTTAATTGATCTTGACAAATTAAAATGCCTACAATAGTATTATTTTGAACCAACCAGTGCATTCTAAACCATTTAGTTAATGATGAGAAAATTTTATCGACCAGAACAGTCCAGAATAGTAGCACACATAAATTGGGAAGCTCCCAGATGAATCAAATTTACAGCACAGTATGGACATTTATAATGCAAATCTAAGCTGGCTGAAAATACATAGCTAATACCCATCCCTAAAACCGTGCATGCAAATTGTAACCTCAACATCTTTTGTACATTCGAGTCGATGGCAGGCAGAGCAGAATCTTTTTAAATGTCCCCAATTCGAACTGATCCGTTTTTGGTCTACAGAAAAGCACATCCGCCATGATGGACCCAATAGGAAGCTCCCAGGTGAATCACGTGTACAGAATCGACAGCGCGACTCCGTGTACTACAAATTGGCTGCCACCTGGACAGTAGGTATACCTACTACACGTATACCGCTATCGGAATCAATTTATTGCAGAGAAGCTTGTTAAACAGAGTAAGCACTGAGCATAAGTTGCATGTAGCCGGATCTATGCGGCAGAGTAATTGAAAATTAAACGTCTTGTACCTACTCGTGGCATAGCAGACTGTTGGCTGGCATACATAAAATAATTTCGGTAAATAGCTCAAGCTCGTTTCTATTTCTACAACCAGCTGCCCTTTATGAAAAATTTCATTGCTTGAAATTTCACCAATATGGTACAAATTTTAACCGACGAAACCAGACAAACATAACTTCTTGTTAAGAGAAATTCTTTTCGAGGGAAAAAGGGGCAGCTGTGCAAGATTCACTTGAGTAAATTAGTAGCATCTGTTTCCTCTGCGGTCTAGCGGTCTGAGCCCTTAGCTCTACATCTGGAGGTCGGGGGAACAATTCCCATGGTTGACTGATATTAACAGTACTTAGGTATGTGAGATTGTTCACAGTTTAATTATAATTATAACAATGCAGCCTGTATGAATCACCTGATTTCCTGATTCCCAGTTACAATCAAACACTACAGAGTCTAAGTTTTGATATTATCGTAGTTGAAAAAATTAACCTAGACTAGCACATGTTTGAGATCTCACTCACCGATTTTGAGTGGCGATATATAGACGAAGGCGTAACATGCTTGCCTAGATAACGCCTATTCATTCTTGCCTTAAAAAGGTCCTGGTTATAAAGTTCCTAAAACAGACTCATTAACAGAAATTTCCATTCCTTGTCCACATAAATTAAGGAGAATCTGTTCCTTCACTACTCTACGCCGAATCGAGTTGTAGGTGTGATGTGTAAGTCAATTCGTCGTTGGTAACGGCCATCGCGGTAATGCTGGTAATCCACTACAAACTGGATCGAACCGGTATCATGTTAGCTGGTTTAATGGATTATTGTTGGCTAGCACGTATTAGCTGTTAGTTGTATTAATAGTAATATAATGCTTGTTTATTGGTGCATTGAATTTGGTATGGTCGACCAAGTAACTATTAAAGTTAAAACTTTATTTTTATTTCTCTTAAAGTTTTTGGTTATTTCGGAAATCACGAGTTGATTACACTTTACTATAATTTTCTACAAAACTGTACCTAATATTACCTAATTGCAAGTTATTTAATATATATTATATTTTTCTAAAATTCACATTGATGACTAGTAGGTAATTATAATTAGGTATAATTTTGTTGTTTGCAAAACGACTTTACATAATTTTTTTAACGAGTATTAAGGTGCGACGACGCGACGGTGTAAGAATTGAGAAAGATTTATAAATAATTTTGCCATTTCTAAACTGCTGATATACTTTTCCTTATTTCCGTTTTATGCTTTTTTAATTTTCCGTATTCTGGCCCGGAATGTCTACTTCGAAAATGGGGCTGAATATGAGAGAAATAATGGTCGTTAAAGCTTCGCAAAACTCGATTACTTTAGCGATGGCTGTAGTTTACGACTATCGTAAAACATTACGCAGAATATGACTGTTTGTTTGAAAACAGTAATGTGTTATGAAAATGTGAACCACTGTTGTCGACCACGCTACTCATTCGAACAGAAATAATTTAAGAGAATTTAAATTTGGCGAAATAATGTTAAAACTTTTACTTTTAACTTATTCTGCAAACAGCAGTTAATGGTTCTTTATACGATTTTTATCACTGAAATTATAATAACGAGAGTCAAAACTAAAATCAACTTAGGGAAATTGATTCCTGTTTTTGCTGTGCCTTTTAGAGAGCATCTATCCATTTGTCCATCTGACCGTTGTAGGTTGTAGGTAGTTACGCCCTGTCTCTTGACTTTGTGAAGTTAGTTACAGAGGTCCAAGATAACAGAAATATAGGACTTCAGAATGATGAACTTTGAATTTATAACATTTCTGTACTCTGCAACTTTTATAGATGCGGCTAGATTTTCAAAACCACAACATACGGGTGAAACAGCCTACGGGTTATTGCGCAAATCAGCCGCAGCGGCGCGCGATGGCGGGTGTCGATCAGTCGATATTTTAAAATCCAGCCCCAGCCCCGGCTCGGCTGAAGCTAAACTTAATTTCAACCCCGATCCAATTTCCCTGTTCCTGGGGTCCCTGGATTATGGACCACTTCAGCTGGCTCATCTTTTTTGTGACTACAGTATTAGTTGTCGCCTTTTTAGTTAAGTGTTCTTAAATTTTTCTGCAAATGAATCAGTGTAATTCTCAATATAACACCATATATTAAAATATATTTGCTTTAATGTATTAATACCGAAATACTTTTGAAAAAGTATAATTTTTCAGACACACTTTATGTAGATTTGCAGAAAAAAAAATTACGGACGTCGCTACACGGGCTATTATTTTATATCGTAGAGACCTACTTCAGTTATGCACAAGACTCATAACGCAGCCACGTCGATTATTGGGAAGATATACACCACCACCATCTTCCTTTACTTTGTTTTTACTAGAGAAGGCTAGATAGGTAAATATGTGGAGGTGTGAACAAAAATCAACTCCCGAGAAATGCCGCTCTAGTGAATTACACACCCCTAACATAAAATTTTGGTTGACTGTTTTTGTGCGTAATATAATAAGTGGAAAATACGAAAAGTAATTTTAAAATACCCGACGGATAAAACATTAAATCGTGAAATGTGTTTAGAACTCTAAGTAAACCCAAATATTTATTTATATCAAAAGGTCCTCAGTTGCTCACACTTCCGGAAGGGGCGCCTGAGCAATGAAGTGTAAATATTTGTTTGAAAGGTTCGCATAGCACCATTGTTTATTTATCAAAATTTATCCAGTTGCCAACCGGCATTTTATACTGAATCTACCTTCATTTCTTTAATCTATTCACGTAAAAATGAAATGTTATGTTTTCTGTCAACTTCACTCTAATTATGCGAAACTATGACAAACTTACGTGAAGGAACAACAATAGTTTGCAATGTAATATTATCGTATACTTATAAATCTACCTCTCTACTTCACGTAACGTACCTGTTAGTTCGTACCTGCTACTAAGTAACGGAATATCTATGGAAAAATCAATCGTGAATATATCTACAACATGTATAACGTATCTTAACTTTGACAGCATAGGGGAACAAAGTTTCAATTACGAATGTTAATGATCCATGGAAACTTTTAACAAGCAGTGGAGTAGCTGGAATACACTAGAATACCTTCTCAGCATCTTTTTCTCCCCTTATTTAGTTGAAAAGTTTTCGACGTGTTCAATAAACACATTCATGCTGATGTTTACAAAAATACGACTAAAAGAACTTTGACGGAAAAGTGCAAACGTAGCAAAATCAAACACTGCTACCGTATGTAAATGGTACAAACTGTTGGCGATAAACTAATGAGAATTTAGGTACTTAAATTTTTGTGAGGTAAGCAGTTTAGTTGCTTAAGTTAAGTTGTGCCCTGAACGAATCGATAGCAATGTTTCTGTTTCTGATGATATTCTATGACCCAATTTCTAGTTTAGGAATTTAAATTTCCAGCATATTACCAACTACATTTATTTTCAACAAATTTATTTCAGTTTACTTTATATCGCCTCCACATCGAAGCTTCAGTTGAGCTGAGCCTGAATTTAGTTTGTTTGGTTGTTCTCATTGCGTCGCTCAGTTGGTGTTTATGTTTTTGTTTTCTTTGCTCTTTCGTATTGTGAGCGGTGGTGATTAAAGGATGTCGCTCCTTCATTTGCACGAGCAAATTAAGAGCAAAGTTTCATTTGCACGTTTAAATTAAGTTGGAAATGAAAAACAAATTTTCATTTAAATTTTCTTCTCATGCCGAGTGGCTTGTCCGATCGATAATTTATGTAGGTATTCTGATATATCTGTATAAAGGAACCGATAAGCTTTTATTCTTCGGAATACAAGTGATATTATCCGAATCGTATATTTTTAACCTTTACCAGTACTGTGATAAGGATATCCGAATAGGCATTCTTAATTAATTGAACTTATCCAGAAACCTTCGAGGATTCAGCGTTTTTATCTGCTACATCACCCTCAAACTGCCATCCGATTACAATCTCTACCGGTAGCGAGATAAAGTCGGGATTCGCTCGTCCCGTACCGCCTTTTAATTTGCAATTTTCTGGCTTACTATTACGGTGGGATTAAGTTCTAGCTACGGATAGAATCTTTAATTTCCTCTGGGCTGTCGACTCGGCGATATTTGAATCGGATTTGCGAAATATAAAGGATGACGCTTTTTATATCGTTCGCGCTTCATCTTTCGTATTGTTGGACGTCGTTTTATTGCTATGAATAACGAGCACTTCAAGAGATATTCGGGTTTTATTAAACTCGGTTATAGTATCGTTACATTTTATAATTTAAATAATTTTTATGTTAACTTCTTTGTTTTATGAATAGCTGCTATCGGAATTAAGACAATACAAAACTTGTCGAGGGTTATTTATGTTTTTTTTTGTTTAATTCCGCGTCGGATCACCAGACAATTTCATCCGCGGATACGGTTTCAGGTAAAGTTTATTACGTATTGATAATGTTTAGTTCAGTAGACACACTCTCGGAGTCTTGTTCCGAGTCAATATTCTACGCGGGTGCATTGGACCGTCGTCTACAAAGATTTATTTCACTTGCTACTACTATACCTACTTTTATACTTGTGGAAAAAGCAGGAAACCTCATTTTATGGTGTCATTTTGTTCAATTTATTTTGGATTGGTAGGTAAGAATTCAAGAATATAAGAAGAGCGGTCAAGTTTTGATGATAGTAGACCTAGGTACTTTTACTTTTACCTCCATGCTAGCTAAGGCTACTGAACTGGGAATCCCTTAAAAAATCGTCCAAGTAAAATCAATGTGTGTAATAATAAATAATATTATTCTCAACATGCGTTACTATTTTCTTTATTCAATATAGTTTTTGGGGTTTTCCCCATGGGGTTGCCAATGCGGAAAGGCTGGGGTTTCCGCAAGAAACGGTAAAAACATCGAAGGGTTACCTGAATATAAATGTGTGTGTGTGTGTTTTTTTTTATTGTAATATTATAATGTTGAAATACTGCAGGGGTAATCTCTTGTGTGCGTTGTTGCCGCATACGTATAAGTAGTTCGTGGACAATTGGAAATATTGATTTCTATGAAAAGTTTACTAAATACAGATGAGGCGGCAAATTAACATAGGACATCAAACGTGTTCATGTTCATTACAGAGAAATAAATATTTTTCATCACATTTAAAAATTGAATTCTTGAAAATATCAACTGCCTGGATCGATAGTATACATCTTGCAGTGGCAATAACATGGCTTTTTAATGATTAAAGATTTTTAAATAAATTGGTTGATAACTATCTATCAAATAAAATATCATTCTAACGTCTACCCTTTATAATATTGTTAAGAAAAATATTGGGATTAATATTGGTAGATAGAGTTGCTACATTTACTTCAAAGCCCAAAAAAGACCTTAAGACGTATCGGACTAAAGCTGTAAGTACCATCTAGTATATTCGATACTCTCACTCTTCGATCTGATACATAATAATAAGGGTTTTAGAGCCCTCTCGGTGCGATCTTTACGACGCATCGGGCCTGTAAAATGCTGCCGCTAAGTTGCATTCCATGTTCTACGTAAGTAGACTGGAGTATGAATCGTTCAACTTTTTTAAGGTAGACTTCTGAACAAAAATAACTTATGAGGATTTATGATGGACTTTTTCTATCTTGTGGGTTTTTGGAGACGACTTGATGAGCCTTGATGTTAGAGTTAAAAAAAATCTAATACGCCTCTGAAAATGCTTATGTAAGTGATCATGTCCTCTTAATGGTAAAATATCCATGTATAATTTTTAGATTACCGATTGAGAAGAGTCTGTAAAATAGAGAAAAAACATTGAAATAGAGCTGTACGTCTAAATTGCGAGTATAGTGCCAGATTATAATATCAAAAACGTAAATTTTGTTGTTTTGTACTTACCCTGCATCTTGAAAATCTCACTCATGTGGCGTTAGAAGTTCAATAAACTCAGTTCAACATGAATACCGCCCATAAGGCACGAATAAAATTTGTGCAGCATTTTAAAGTTCTACAATAAAAGCGGAAAGTACGTACTTTCCGTTATTGCTCTAGTCGGGTTTAATTTGAAAATGTCTCAATTCATGCAATTGATTCGACGATAACAGCACAAAAGACTCGACACGACGGGCACAAACTGTAAGACGTGCTTCGGAGGGAACGTTAAATCCATATTGATCCAAGCCACTGTCTTAGTTTAATTAGTGGTCACACAAATTACCTCATATGCGAATTAGATAGGCAGTTTAAACTCTTCCAAACCTAATCGATAGAAGAAGCAAACATTTTATAATAATACTTAATCGACACGAACGGCAGTGCAAGCTGCACAATACAATTATTTTTATAACTATATCCGTTTTGTATCCAACAACACTTGGTAAGAATATTCAGTTCATTAATATTGCAAAATTTATGTAGCTAATGAAATCGCAAGTTGAGAATTGTTTTTAAGAAAATATTGACTTCTGAGTTTCTTGAACGCCAACGATACCTGAGTAAACAAAACTAATTTCAACTAAAGAAACAATACAGATAGAAGATATAACAAATAATAATAATTTATCATTTTTAACTTCTTTTGCCACACCTATGGAAGTAATATTTTATTAATTACTTCAACATTCTGTACAAAATAATAAATAGTTGCTATACATCTTATCACACACGGTACTTCGTACACACACAGGATTAACTATAATACTACGTACAAGTACACAGCAAATTCTACAATAGGTAGGTACCTGTAATCCACCGGTGACAATCCTTTTCCATACTATTGTAATCCATGCACGAGAGTGACAGCATTATTGCTACATGGAAGGTAAAAATGCCTCTCACTCTCCAGTCATACCACTCATTTTAAGGTGGCGCGATTTCAGCCAGACGGTGGGAATGTCATTCTTTACCGCTATCTAATATTTAAGTATTCTTTACCCATAGTTAGTTCCGCTTCAGTACGTAACCCTGTCAGAACTCCAAAACCGCCCGAAGACTATAATATTTCACCAGAACATTGCAAAACCAGTCTGTGCTTGGCCAAAAACTGGCAGTTTGCCACGCGGTATCGTGTTCCGACAATAACACTCCGTATTCGCGCCTTATTTTGACAACTTGCAGGTGCCGCCTTATTTATTGTATCGAATAACTCTCTTTACAGTTGCTTACAGTGTATTTCGGTATGAAATATAGTTGGCTAAGCGAAGGAACATTTCTTTTTAGTAACAAAGTCTGTGTTCTCTATGTTTCATAATAATTATATTTTTTTTATCTTAGTTTAGGGTATCTTATCGTTATCAAATCACAATCTAAATGGACATAGAGGTTTGTGATAGAGACCCTTAAATACCGCTGTAAGTAAGTACCTATACCGTGTTAAACGATTTGAGTGAAACACTCCAGAAATTTCTTCTGCTCTTTAATAGGCCACATCACGGTCACAATTTGTTAAATCTTTAAATATTTGAATGCCATCAACATTATATAATAACATTAACATTATATAATAATTTATACACTGAATTGTACTATTATAAATCTTAAAATAATTTCAACAATGCATCAAACATCATTTACACACCATTCACTAAAGGAATTGATTTAATTTATAACCCTTCTGTCCTGTCCTTTGTCCTGTGCTGTATCATTTTACAGATTGCAGCATGTAACTATAGGAAGGCAATCGCAAAATCCCCTTTGCCTGTATCGGGTGGGTTTAATTCGCAGTGTCGGCACATTTCCGCACCAAAAGAGTGTCAATATTTTCAAACCTATCTTTAATTGAAAAGTGTAACCTCTATCAACCCCTATCCTATGACGTACTTGCGCCGTATCTGAGTATCCGATTGCAGTATGTAACTATAGGAAGGCAATTGTAAAATCCCCTCTGCCTGTAGCGGGTTTAATTCGCAGAGTCGGCCAATTTCCGCACCTCGTCGCCGCACATCCGTTCCGCTGGCGGCGTGCGGGTCAAGTTTCAAGCTGAAATATGAAAAAGAAATACAGTTTGCCTTATGTTTCCTTTCCGTGTTCAGATTTCATACCTTTGTTTATTGATTAAAATGAAAACACACTGATATCGGGTGATCTTGTGAATTTTCTTTTTCTTTCAATAGTCCAAGAATCTTCCAAGCAAGCAAACCGAAACCACTGCATGGGGGGAAGAACCGTATTTTTCAAAATGCGGTTCTGAAATACGACTTTCCTTATAACATTCGAACCGATAGTCCATTTCTTACTTTCCGAAGAATGAATTCGATATTTTTTTATTATCAAATACCAAATAGTGGCAATAACAGCTTAACAATTTAGGGCATGGAAACTCTTCCACATGTGCGGTGCCATAGTGGTTGGTAGAGCTGCGCTCAAGCCAAATAGCTTGTACCTCAAATTTAATGTTTGCACATTTTTTTCTGCCTTGCCCCACAGCCTCGCGCTGTCTGATGCTGTTCCATTGAGATATTTTTTATAGAAATACGGTCTTGATGTATGTGACTTGCTCCACTTGCCATGCCATAGCCGACGCGGGCTCCGCAAGAAATTGCAGCGGCCCGCCTCTCCGCTCAGCGGACACGATGCTAACAACAACAGAACTTTTACCCGCTCCGTCTGATGCTATCCCATCGAGTTTTTTTATAGAAATGCGGTCTTGATTGTGACTTGCTCCACACGCCATAGCCGACGCGGGCTCCGCAAGAAATTGAAGCGGCCCGCCTCTCCGCTCAGCGGACACGATGCTAACTACGACAAAACTTGTACCCGCTCTGTCTGATGCTGTTCCATCGAGATTTTTATTCGCGGGCAAATAGAAACTACGCTTTGAGCTAGCGGAATAACAAGACTAGATTCTAGGTTAATGAGTAATAGGGAAAAGGTCGCGGAAAGTTACTGCGACATTAAGGCCCGTATTTATAATCAGCTCTCAAGAGTGACAGCGAGTTTGAATTCGTATCAGAAATGTCATTCCAGTACAAATTACCTGTCAAATCCGCACTCAATATTGCTCTTTATAAATACGAGCCTAAGTTGGCTTTGATAATGTATTTGAATATTTTATTATTTCATGTGTGAAAGAAACAAATAGGTAGCTAGTCAAAAAAATAGGATATATGGTAAATCTAAATACCTACATTTCAAATACCAAATTAACAATATAATTAAAATTAAATCCACTTTAATGTTCCAACCCAACCAATGCTTTGTATAAAACCGAAATGGTTCGAAATTCAAATTCAGCAATGAGAAACAAAACTGAATAACTCCCCTCCCATTCACCATTTGGTGGATGAAACGAGCAGCGGCGTACTCAACCCAAACAGTCATTAGGGTTCACTAGACTATGCCTGATTTTCTAAATCCTACGTTGATGTAGCCAGCGATTTGGTTAAATAAATACGTTTCAGAGATTTTCGTCTGATTTCGGGTGATTTAATTTGATAGAGCCAGGACTTATTTTACGCCTACACACCAATATTAGACGCTCATTAGTAATCTGTGCCTGTACTCTACTAATATTATCCACTTAATAAATGTGATATAGTTTTCATTAGGGATGTAAGTACCTATGTTAAAATGACTTAGTACTTGGGTCTTGGAATAACATAGTTATAGGCTACTTTAATGCGGAAAAACAAAAAGTAGTTTATATCATAACATCAAACATACCTAATTGTAGATACGAAAAGCTCCTTGCCATTTGGATATTTCAGTTAGTCTCAGATCTCCAACTGAATAGAGATGAACGCATACAATCTCCCTCACAAGTTCAAAGCATAAAGGTGTTCCGTTTGTTAGTATCTGCCCTCTAGCATTGGCCCTCATTACACTGAAAAGCCACGTGTGTTTTTCATCTGCGCTTTAAATTCCATTACCAAGTGACTAAGAGAAAATTTGTTGCGGAACAGAAGCGAAACAGCAATGAATACCGTCTTTTTCTTCAAAGTTCAACGGTCGTAGTTCTTTCAGGGGATAGTACGGGCCATTGTCGTATAGAGGCCGCTGTCGCCTCTGTCCTGCGATTCAAAGTGTTTGCTCCGGCCGCCGGCTTTCAGCCCCTGATGGAATGTCTGCTTTGATGTTTGTGAATAGCCGACTCGGGAACACTGGCGTGCAGTTTTCTGGATGACGGGAATTATGGACTAGAAACGTGATATCGTTGTGGAGACGCACTACACACACTTTGTTGTGACAAAAATGTTTCTGAAATTTGTGTTCTGAGTTAGTTTCGAAATTTTTAGCTAAAAGGTTCTCTATTCGGATTGAATTCGCTTAGAAACTAATCTATTAAAATTCTTTGTTATCCTAATTTTGTGCATAGAAATCTTCTGTAAAATATTGTGAAAGTTGCGTAGGCATTACTTACGGTAAATATTACAACCGACATTTTAAGTTTCCGCCTACCCCTCTCTGGACCATGATAGATGTTCGGAAGTGCAAAATGATAAAAACAAAATGTACCAACGGCATTCCAAAAACCTATAAGGAATTCGTGTTCCGAACTTCCACGCAAAAAGCATCTGCACGAGACGTTCAAATACCACACATTTAAATATTACAACCCGCCATACGTCACGGAACACATTACAGCTCACACGACATTCTAAGTTCCCGCTCCCCCTCGCAGGACCGTGATCGATGTTCACAAATTAGCCGTCGACCCGCCACCGCGCCGATATTTCACCACCAACTTTTAAAAGGTTCTGCGTTTTAAAGCACTTTGTGAGGAATAGTTTTTATGGACCCCATTTGTAATCTCTGCCATGAACTTTGGGTCGCCTTTCGGTTTTGTCTAATGATGCAGGGTTTTGCTAAATGGCGTGATGCATATTTTAACTGCCTTTGTGGTCTGGTAGGTTGACCCGTGGGCTCTTGTTACGAAGGTCGTGGGTTTGATTTATTGTGAGTATACTCGACACAAAGTTGATAATATCAAATGACTCTTTGTGAGAGTAATAGAACAATATTTGCATTAATGAATCACATGATAGATAATAGTTTACTTCGTGTTTTGAAGGAGACAATTAGCGTTATATGCAATCCGAAGTAAAAGAAATCAATCAGACACACTCAGTTCATTACGATACTCGAAGAGCTATTGTTTTACTTTGAAACTTGATAGTGAACTGCAAACTGCAACTTCCTAAGCTAGGCTAACATAAACGTAGATGATTCCGAACACGTCACGTGCTAACATTTTCACGTCACACAAATTGAGTTAGAGATTCGACGCGAACTTGGCTCCACATCCGCAAACCCAGCAATAGTTAAGAAACTTCCACCATTGCATCGAATGTAGCAGAAGTAAATTCGCACGTGAAAATGTTCTAGCTTAAATGTTCAGTTCACCTACATCAAGTAGTATCTAGATGAGCATTAACTTTAGATTTAAATATGAAACAAAAATATTAAAAGAAAATACAATAATACGGAGTCACACACGCACTAAGCCCAACAAACTTGCACCATAAGAGATTAAAATTTTATATAAAAAAAAACCGACCACTAAAAATTTTGTTACAATCTCTAAAAGGTGAAATCAGTAAAAAACATTAAAATTACAATATTAAATTATTAACTAAACGTCAAATATTAAATTATGATTTTATGAATTTACCGTAAACATACAAAAAATCCTGGTAAATATATTTCCTTATAATACTTACCTACTTTCGTATAGTCTATCTAACATGCGCAAGTGAAATGTTCTAACTTATTCGTCTTTACGAGAGTTTAAAATCGCACTAAAATACGTGGCGGGAGTTCTTTATGGCCTTTGAAGTTAGATTCTCCAAGTGTTATTAGGTGTCGTGTTATATGAGTTTGGTATTTTCATTTTGTTTGAAGGAGGTTAGGGTTTCACTATGTAAGAGCAAGTTTTAGAACGTACAATGAACTATTTTGTACGTTGCCCAAACTTTAGAACATAATAGGTAATGGAGTAGGTAAAGTTATTTGAATTATGTGCTATCATTAACCCCCACAACCAATGATGTTGAAAAGTGAGTTATTTGTACCAAATGACAGAAGAAGCGAGCAAACGAAGCGTCCAGAAGGCTGGTAAGTAGGTATGACCTCCTGCGTAGAAAACGAAATTCCCCCCAACTCAAGGAATAAACAGGCTTTCAAAAAAGACAATCGAAGTTTCGCAAGCAAAAGTTTTTTAATATTCTCACCGCTCGTTGTAATCCCGGCCCTCGAATATTCTCAGAGGGCTCCCAAATGTAATTTTGCATGAAAAGAAATGACAAAGTTTTCATTCAAGTTAGTGCCCTTTCAATCTTTGTGTTGCTATCAAACTACGGATATTAAAAGTTTATTACTTTCGGAGCTGTATTGAATATTTAGCCTCTCTTTGAATTAAATAGGTGCTTATACTTTAGAATTTTGATACTGTTGCTTTTAAGTACTTTGCGAAGTTTGAGTTTACTTTCATTTTCTGAGGCTCATTTAAAATTTATGGACGCTGGACCGTTTTACAATATTTTTCGGTTGATTGCTTCTTAGTATTAAGATGCTAAAATTTTATTTCATAACTTATATTTACAGTCTAACTCGTGTTTTATGTCTAAGGTAATTTTGGTTTGTATTTTTAGATAGGCACATGATGTTTTATCACAAGTTTGAAGATGCACACATGTTGCTAGAAGGAAATCATAACATTATTTTATTTTGTTAATAACCTAGATAAAATTGTTACACAGGCTAGGTAATAGTTTTCCAAATACAGTACGCATCTTTGTAGGACTCTTTCGTTGTGACCTTTGACCTAGTTTACGCCTGGACGTTGAATTGATACTATATAAAAAATTATACATCTTTGAAGGCACGGAATGGTACATAAAGGCAAATGGCAGAATATGTAGATAGCTCATAGCATACTACAATATACCTGAGTGTTCTTTGCACTCAAAAGGTCTAGACTGTTAAAGTAAGGGCACAACTTATAAAGAACTCTTAAACTTTATAATACGACATTCATCCAACTCTTAAGATCTCGCTTGAGAGCGCATACGAGCCGACTTAAACGGCGTTTTGGACAAAAAAGTCATAATTCCACTCATTACGGCCGACTTCGATGTGTTGTGGGGGAGTAAATCTACACTGACGAAGCAAAGTAAGGAATATAAGACAAGACATAAGATTTATTTAAAAACTGATTTCTTAACTTGCCTATATCTGCTGGCTACATGGGAATAATTTCAATATTTTCCCACATAAAATTGGTCGATAAGAAGCTAGTCGCATTTGAATACTTATATATTCATCTTATTTTTTCTAATAAAGTAGAACTAACCTTGCTGAATTTATACCTACAGCGAACCAGGTAGTTGTTCGTATGCAAGAGCTGGCCAGTCTACTACTATTTTTGACACGGGATTAAATAAAATCCAACGGTCCCAAAAAATCATGTTCGGGAAAAGCCATATAGTGCTGGATGTAGTGGTAAACAAATAGAAGAAAAACTCCCTCCACAATCCGTACCCAGCCCTACGAAAAGGGAGGCATAATCCGACAGACACAATGCCTCGTAAATGAACGTAGCTCTTCCGTACAAAATTAGGGACGTATGCCCTTCCACCCTCGGCACACACCAGCAACGGAAAAATATACCTACTCCTGTTTTCTATGAAGACTGAAATAGGAACAAAATGAGCGGATTTAACTCCATTGTTGTGGAAGTGGGTAAAAAAGAAAGTAAAAGAGAATAAGGCACAGCGGGTGCCCAGGTACAGGTTATCTAGGTCTCTATTGGAATAATTGTATTAGAACTCTTTAATTTACTTTGTGGAAATGGGTAAATACATAAACAGAATTGACAAAAAAATATACAAAGTGTCGAACAAAAACGGCAGTCGGGACGGTGTAACGATACACCTTCATGTTTAGGCGCATCGTCACTCCACAAATATAATATTTCTTATAAATAGCTTGATTTGATAAAAATTATCTATTCGTAAAATTATAATTCATCAAAAACGATTTGAGACATTTTGAATTTTGCGCCATTTCAGGCGAAATCGCAAATGAGCTCTTATTGGTCAGATAGTTGTATGACCGCCGCGAGAAGAGAATCTGCAAGTAAACAAAAGTTTACATACTTTCAGATTAATAATTAGTTGAATATTGTTCGAAAAATAACGATCATGTTCATAAATTAAAATAAACTTGAATATAGTATTTTGATTATTTAAATATGAATCAATAGCATTCAGAAATAAACTTGCTATTTTGTTAACAATATTGCTGTTAATCCATTTAATTTAAATATTAACCATTATAAAATACGGTGTAAATATTTGTCAAATTATAATAATCATCAAATACCATTAACATTAAAACGAAACAAAAATAATGTAATTCAAATGACTGACAAGTTCATTCATCACCGTCTGTAAGGATTACAGTACCTCTCCGCGTTTATGGTGTATTGAGTGTGGCGAAAAAAGGAACTAACTGGACCGTCAAGATCATACAATATAAAACTCCTTGTTCCATGTAAATACATAGAATCGCAATACAAAATGACCCTAAGATAAAAACTCATTGTATTACGTGGAAGGTCTATGTTTGTTCATATCATATACTTGATATTTTCTCCGACATGCAGCGCCACGCTAAAATTCATTGGATGGAGCTGGCACATTCTATACGGAATTGTTGCGAAAATTGATCAAACTTCTGATTAAATAAATGATGGGAAGTAAAAAATAATCAATTTAATAATTTTCGACTTAATATCTCATGCAATTTACGTAAAATCCTTAATTTTGTAGTAAATGGGGAAAGCGCCATCTGTTCTCAAATTAGAATACTTTTAGGGCTAGCCTTCTAGGCTGTCTTCAGGTTCGAATCCGGGAGCCAATGCT
Organism: Scrobipalpa atriplicella; assembly: GCA_029255725.1. Taxonomy (NCBI): domain Eukaryota; kingdom Metazoa; phylum Arthropoda; class Insecta; order Lepidoptera; family Gelechiidae; genus Scrobipalpa; species Scrobipalpa atriplicella. The sequence goes on along the minus strand of JARACY010000535.1, from coordinate 24,002 downwards.
ATTGATTCGTGGAGGGTAGCGTTGGAAAAATCTTGGCTGAGATTGTTGCCGTCCCTTTTTGTTCTCTTATGAGCGACAGTGACAGGTGTGAAATTCTATTGGTTAAGTCATGATTTTTGTAACTACGAATTGCAACCATTGGTTATTACTCGACGAATTATAAAAGTTTTGATTCATTAGCGATTTTCAAGTATTCCGTGGTAATCGTAATTTTGTCGGTTTACACAGACGCTTCCTTGGAAAAACATGCGGTTGTTTCACTTTTGGAAAGGCGCCGGGAGCGACGGTCGCAACTAGGAAGAGCCTTCTTTGTTCCAGGAAAGGCGATGGATGCTGGTGGTGCCATGGCGTCTGCAACTATTTATCTGGTCAGATCTTTCCTTATATTTCCTTTTATTGTAGATACAGAATATAACAGTGCAATATAAAGTTTTGTAATCACGTAACGTAAGAAAAAGCGTATGAGTATGAGTGTCGGTACTAAGCCGTGTCTGCCATATTTGTTTTCTAGTCATTGTAACTACGTAAATGAAATTCACATTTTTCACAAGTTTGAATCTAGTAGTATGTTGTTTAAGATCTGTGATATTCTGGTTCTACATATTGTCATGTGTTTTTGCTTATCTCCGAGTACTTCTACATTTTTACTTCGGATTGCGAGTTCTACCTACGAAAATTTTATGTGTACATTTTCCATACGTTTTATTTTATTGAATATGTGTGAAGCTGTGATTTAAGTGTACCTATTTTTAAGAAATTATATTTTGTTTGAGCGAAAATAAAAGTACGGAACGGTAGGTAGTTATAACCACGACGTGCGGGTACGGAACGGTAGGTAGTACGTTGCGCGCTTCGCCTCGTAGGTGCATTTGGTTAGAGCCTTCGGTACTCATAGTGCGTGAGCTAGGTCGTAGGTTCGATTTCGTTTAAATTATTTACAGTTTCTTCCGCGGGATAGTTCTCGTTAGGTCACGGGACTGCGATATAGTTGTTGGTTAATTTGCAGAGTAGGATTGTTTCAGGATTTTGTGCGTCGGAGGGTACGTTATGGTATGACGTTATTTCAATAGGTTAGTGTAAATTTGTGTGTCTACCTAGCAGGACCCAGTAATATTTCACAGGTATGTCACGTCATGGGAGCGAAAAGTTGACCTACATTCAATCTGGTATGTAAAATAAAAGTTCGTAAATTTGTAAGAAATGTAGACGCACTTATTCCTCCATAGCAAATTCGGTGGTGTAGTAGCACGACATGTCGATATCCAGAAATTATTAATCTTGTTGCGGAACTTTTGTACTACTTTTAAGTTAGTTCGAGTCAGACGTGAGAAGCGGTCACCCATCCATCAGCGGTCACCCATCCATTTTAAATCGTACAATTTTATTAGTAAGAAATAGTTTCAAAAATAGTTCGAATTTGTTGATACATTGTTCTTAGATTTACCCTGCAGATATTTGAGGCGTGGATTTAGATTATTGTTAATTTGTTAGTAGTATAGCCAGATTGTTTAGGATATTGATATCAGAATTAGGTGTACCTACCGGGAATTCGACGGATCTTCAATATAGGTGGACATTCCGGGCATGCGATGGATCTTCAAGAATATTAGATGTACCTACCGGGAATTCGAAGCTTTAATAATATTAGGTGGACATTCCGGGAATTTGGCGGACCTTCGAGAATCTTGAAAGGATACTACTACTGATAGGAACGGATATTATTATTTTAGATTATTTAGGTACTGCAGTTCCGGTTTGATTCAGAGACGTCGATGTTCCTACCAGAAGGGTGACAATTACAGTTTTGAAAAGGTAATATCTACTTTTATTCAGTATTTAATGTTCATCTACATATTTTGCCTACAATTAAATATTATTCAAAATTCAGAAATGCAAAGTTTAATAATCTTTTGATACATCTTTTTATAGCTAATTCAGGAAATATTTAATTCCATTTTTTGAATATTTTCTCATCAGCAATTTTACTAATGAGATTTTAGTAGCAGCTATCTAACTAACATTTTAAACGGATTAAGAGTGAATGTCATATTTAGATTCAAGGCCATACTAAAATGCCAAGCAGTGGAAATTTTAAGCATTTAGAGAGTTACATTTCCGAAACTTTTATTCGTATAAAGTTTCTTATTGTTTTGATATTATTTAACCAAATGTTTATTACCAGCCTTTTACATTTTATATGGTGTTGCATAGAAAGTTTGCAATGTCAAAAGTAATAAATAAAGAAGTTACTTTTATGAAAGTGATGTTGGATTTGAGCTTACTAGGCCAAGCTAAGACAAAGCCTTAATAGTTTTCTCTAAATAAAGAATGAGAAATTATACAAGTACAGTTCGATTCACCATTTCTTATTACTTAGTTCAAGGAAACTAGGTTTGACAATTTTAAAATACAATATTGTTGTTACTTTTTAGTAGAAGGTTGAAAATAAATAATTACCTTTAACTTAAAGTAGATTCTGCAAAAGTTTAAAATATGTTTTGCTTGCAGTAAATTCTCTTCATATTTTTATTTTATTTTATTTTGAAAAGATTCTTTCTGACTTTGTAATGGAAGATTAATGTTTTTTGTTTTCAAATATATATTTTCATAGTTTCACAATTCTAGTAAACAAGTAAATCTAGATGTCGTGAATTCATTGGTTCCATTAAACTCAGTAAATGTAAATTCAAAAGAAATCCTGATATTAAAATCACAGTAAAACTAAAGTTACCACATCATTAAATACAAAAATGAAATACATTATTCTCAAATTAAGTTTATGCATTGTTATAAAGGTTTTCATTTGGAATACCTAACCATACACTAGGTTCAGGAACAAACCTAGATTTGATGGATATACCCTCTTGTCCTTTTGTATACTTAGTAAAGTATGACTAGACTGACTGACAAAAATATTGCATTTTGACTTGAATTAAAGATACTTCCCCTCATATCAGGATTAAATATATTGGAGGAGCTCTGTCCAGAGTCTGGCTGACGAGGAGCACTGCACGGTGGCGGGAAAGGGCGGTGCCCCGGCTTTACCAAAAACACAAAAATGCTGTTGTAGTTTTATCTTGTTTGAACCAGCAAATTTCTTACAATATATTTGAATGCTAAAATTATTAGTTTTCCTCACCCTCTTAAATCTTTATTGTTGAACATTTGCTAAATATTCGGATTATTTTTATTCTATTCATCATCATCATCACTTTCGTTAGTTTAGTATTTTCTATTCTAATATTAACCATTACAATCATTAGGCAAAGTAGGTTATACCATTCGAGTCATTAAAGTTCAGGGGTTACAACAGCGGTTCGCAACTTTAGGTCCTATTATACTACTAGACGTTCATTTGGCCAAATACTAATCTCATTAAATTGAAACCAATTCTGTTACTTTAAGTTCTTTCTTTTCCTCTATTTACAGTGTCTTCAGCCTTGTCCATGTCCAGCCTTCTGGGAATCGTGTCTGATGGATCCGTGCTCTATCTACGATTAATGTCGCGTTTAAGTGTAGTTTATAATAATTTTCTTGAAGTGATTTACTTGCAACTGAAGAATTTTAATTAAAGTTTTCGTATCTTAAATTTCATCTTTACATTTACAAAAAATCGTCCTTTAAATTTTCAACATTTAGATTTTCTTAATTTTTTTTACTTCTCTTTTCTTAATTAGAGTTAAAAAAAAATAGGGCTAGGGCTAGGTTAGGGGAAAATGTTACAACGGGCACCTGCCTAGCCTGGAAAAAACGGGGATTAGATATTAAGGGCCGTATTTATAAAGCAATCTCAAGATTGAGAGCAATATTGAGTACGGATTTGACAGGTCATTTTGTATTGGAATGATGTTTTTGATACGAACTCATACTCGCTGTCACTCTTGAGGGCGGATTATAAATACGGGCATATGTAAATTAGCACCACATCGGCACAAGTGCTATGATTTACAGATAAAAATTGTGCTTTTGTGCCGATATGGTGATTTTGTAAAAAACGAAATAACTGCTTTGTGTGTCGACTGTACTTTCGTTCGAGGTACATTCAAAATGCATAAATCATGGACATCGCAATGACCGAGCAGCCATTATGTGCGTATCCATTAAACTTCACTTGTTATGCAGCCGCTGGACTAATTAGGCTCGCATCATAATACCGAAACCCCCGGAGCGGCCTAAACGTCCAATGTCACCGTCTCTGTGTTAATTTAACTGCCTATACGTAGAACTGCCACCATGGTTTGAGCCATGGGCTCATGATCCGGATGCCCCGCGTTCGGTTCCCGGTGGGGTATAATGACTTTATGTTGCTGTTTTCTAGTTTGGTTAGGAGATTGTAGGTTGATGACTTGAATGACCGAAAAGTAAGATGATCCATGCTATTGTGTGGGTATGTAAATAGTCGGTCCTGCGCCTAATTTCTCTCTGGTCATGTCAGTCAATTTGTCCCATCAGAATAAAATATTGAAGGAATAGAGAGTGCATGTGTTTGTGTGTGTTGCGCGAACACTTGGGCACTAAAAACTAGTCCCGCGAATCCCGAAAATGGGTTAGGAGACTACTTATTAGACCTGAAACTGAAAGGCTTTGCTCAGTCACCGAAATCGGAAAACTTTCACATATAAATTCTTGTGGTAACAAAAAAGAAATTACCTTCCCGTGACGTGACCTTCCCCATGTTAATTGTCTGATCGATTACAGACAAATGGACATAATCTGTATAATTAGGGAAGTTTTTTTTTCATTTATCAGTAGAATTTATTTGGGAAAGTTGTTTAGTTTTGCTGATACGTGTTTTGATACGCTGCTCACCAATCTGTATGTGACTCTGAATCTGAACTGAAACCGATGAAATTGGCCACCGCAATCGTAGTCGAGGGCGCATTATTATCCAACGATGTCTGTGCATGCAAACAGCATCGCATGGGTTGCTAACCGCATGCAATGAATGCTAATGTGGCCAGTTATGTCTCAGAGGAAATTAGCCCAAATCTGCACTGGTCATACACCGTACGTCTCTATACTAAATGTTGCAACTGACAATTTCAGGTTTTTCAGGGAAATAATTCAGTTAAACGCTTCATACCAAATTTTTTGTTACTTTACATATAACTGAGAGCGTTTGTACAGTTTGTACTTTAAAAACATCAACTTAAATCGAAAATCAAATTATTTGGAGTAGGTACAGTAGGCTGCAAAAGTGCATACCTAGTACCACCTCAAACGATTGAAGTTTTCTTCGAAATCTATGTAGTTATTGAAATGTTTATTAAAGATTTGGATGTGTCTTAACTAGTACCACAATATTCTGAGACAATTTTATTAAAATCAATACACACTTTTGTAAAAACTTCAATCGTTTGCGGTGGCCCTAGGTATGCTATTTTGCAGCCTACTGTACCTAAGTAATACCTACAAACAATTTTATTAAGTTATACAAATAATTAATCAGTTACCTATTCATCAAAAAACAACTTTCCCCTGGTAGTCTCTTTGTTATTATTAAATGTTGTCATGAAAAAGTTAGATATGTCACTTTGCACAGAGCGACGTTATGTGATTGCTTATTCCAGGCTTTATAAATGTTTACGGTGAAATTCTGAACGTAAATAAAGGATTTGAGGACTTTACTTGTTTGTCCTACAAATGTGTATGTTCACTATTATTGAATACGAAATATACTTTAGTTGTTTTGTTGTACCTACTAGGATATTTGTATTTGCTTCATTTATTTTATTTGAATCTTTAAATGGGTATCCTGGTAAACAATTCTTAATTATCAGTAAATTCTTGTTTTTTTATACAGTACCTAAATCAGAGATGTTTTAATTTAACATAGGTATCTGCATTATATAATTATTTGATCTAGCTACTTTTAAGGGTTCTACCTTCGTGTCCACCTTGGGACCGTGGTTCAATAAAACCAAACTGCGGTGACTAACCTCAATAAAACAATCATCCATCACTCCACGCTTCGGAGGGCACGTTAAGCCGTCTATCTATAAGCTGTTCTGGGACGTCTTACATCTACTTGAACACCCACTCGATAAGTAGAATTTTTTTAACATAGCATTTATAAAATCTGATAGGATTTGTCTATGCGTACCCACTTTAAATCCAGCAGCTTCTCAAGCAGAAATCCGTAAATTGCGAGGGGTCCTCATGTCCTCCCGGGGCCCCGGGGCTGTAAAACCAAACTGCGGTGACCAACATCAATAAACCTTTCGAGTGAATGTTTACGCGTGGTTGCGCGGCGGAAGTTTGTTCCTTCTTTAAATAAAACCCGCGGCCGTCCCTAAAAAGACGAGGGTGGTACGCGTGTCCGCGAGAACGAGGTAGCTGACATTTTTAATTTAATTAATTAAAATATTGATAAAATTATGGTAACTAGTTTTATTTTTATTTTGTTAATGTTTGACATTGATTAGTTAGATATGCCATAAAGATAACAGATACAGATAACAGAATAAAAAGCTTGCATATTTCTGTAAAATGTTAAATGACGTCAGCCAGCCCTACATAAGGCCTACCTCAATCTCATAATCTTCCCCAGTATTATAACTGACATATTCTCAACTGTGTAATTTCTAAAACTGCCTCTAAACCAACCTAAATTAATAATAGTCCCAAATTAAGGTAAAGTCGTAAACTCTACGCTTCCAACCTTTGAATATGCTACAAGCTTCACACAGCGCTTGCGTTATTAACCCAATGTATAAAGGAGCATACTAATATGTAAACCGGTACATTGGGTTTGGCTGAGTTGTTGTAAAGCGAATTCAGGTGAAATTAACAACTCTACACAGTATTAGTCTGGATTTTCTATACCTACAAAGTGGGTAGGTACTATTATTCAAAAGCGCTTATAAACTTCGAGAAACTGCTTATTAATTCTGTTTTGAAGTGGATTACTTATTCGAATATATAAATCACCGTTACCGGTTTTTGATTTATGTAATAGAACCATGTCTCTCTAAGGTGATTTAGAAATACTTTTTTACAGAAATCAATATTATCAGAACTGATGAGAGGAATATTGAATGTTACGATATCATTCACATTAAACAGCCATTATAGTCAAACTTGTTTTACGTCATATCTCAATTCTTGGATTCTGCTAATAATAATAATTATGTGCTTTTCTAAGTAATTGTTACAAGTAATGATTTTAAATAAAAGTTAAAAAGAAAACTTAGGTACCAGCTTATCCATTTCACGAAACGAATCAAAGACGTAGTACTATAAAGAGCAGTCAAACTTTGTCAGTCACCATTTTTGTCGTCCAACAAACCACCCTCAGGGTGCACGAGTGATTTTTATGATGAAAAATGGCCGACTTCCCAACAGTGATTGTATGGTGAAAACATTTGTTCATTAAACGCTAGAGTGGGTTTGCTCCTTACTATTTTTATTTGGGCTCTATGTTATTAAGGGGACCTTTTTGAGTTCGTCTAACAAGAGGTTGTTTGTTAAGGGCCGTGTGCGGTTCTCATTAGGCATACGTAGACATTTATTTTGGGGTTTGTCAATAAAAATATTTTTATGGAGTTCAGCTTTGTAGATTTTAAGGTAGCTGAATCTGTTTTTCAAGAGGCTTTACACTTTAGCAATCAATCCATCCATTTACGTCAAACTGTTTATTTGTATAACAGGTATTTATCCAACTTTTTAAAACGTTTATAAATAAATGTTTACTAACAAGAAGGTAAATAACAAAACTTAAATTGACCTAATAGTACAAAGAAACCTACGACGACTTAAGGAGGAAATATCTTCGTTAAAAAAAAGTCGCCCAAGAGAAAAAAGTTAATTTCCACATCGACGGTTCACTCTGGCACATAATTACATGATGGCTAGAGGCAGAATAAACATTAGCCCTTCGAAATTAAACCCAAGCCGTAACAATAACAAAGAATGTTATAATAAAACCTTCCTAATTAGTGACTTGCCATTACGCGTATAATTTTCATCAAAATATAGTCAAGTTTGGGGTGAGCTGTGAAATGTAAGGTTGAGCGTCAACCTTACCCACCGTGAGGTTTAAAATATTTAGATAATAAATAATATTTGCCTTAAAGTGAATGAGGCTAGCTAGGGAGATGATGATGGTGATCCTGATCATGATGATGAAGTGTAGCAATACGAGATTATAGAATAGTACAATATGTGTAGAAGAAGAATGTTGTGTACTATTTATAAACTGAAAGGAGTTGCTCAGTAAACGAAACTGAACAACTTTCACAAAGAAAACTGTTCCGACTTCCGGGAAAGGATAAATTGGCCTTTCCATAAAAATTGTTTTATCGGAGTACCTATGGGCAAGTCAAATTAGTTTTTTATTTTCACAGAATAAGGATTTTTCCATTTTATAAGTACTAACATCAGCGAAATGTTACTTCACGTCTGAAATATCGTTGAATAACAGATAACTCAGCTGCTGGAAATTCTTTGTTGCGGAACTTTCCGTAGGTGTGCCACGGCCTTTACTTTTCATCGTTAGGTACCTCCCAGTGAAAATAATGGCAGGAATGGCAGTGAAATTTCATGTCCCGAGCTGGCAGGGCTTTTTTGTTCGAGTTTTATGACTATCTAGTTTAATTTTATGATACGGTCACCTTCTCGATGGAGGGTCGCTTTATTAGCATTCTTTGTTGCTATAAAATGGCATAACTCAATTATTATACGAGCCCAAAATACGTCGTAAGTTAATACCTATTTTTTTGAAGAAGTAAAACGTTGCTTGTTAACTTAACAAATGATATAATCTGTAGTTAGACACGTAGGTATTTTGTAAAGAGATGTTTTAATGTTACTACTAATATTAAAGGAAAATGATTTCATAGACAATTGTGAAAAAAAAATGTAGGTATACTTCCATGGAAAAACTAATTAATTAACCTGCGAGTGACGTCTTGATCGAGAAGTTAATTAATAAGTTATCTTTTTAATCTATAAAATAATTTTATAAGTACATGCTTCGATAATTTTTTGAAAAGATTCAGTGTTTTCTTAAAAATATCAGGCTAAAAATAACATATTTCGGTATCGAGTAAGTGGCTTTAAGTTATTTAGTTTTTAAGTCGTCTAATTGTAACAACTATGGTACCAAATAAACGCTTTATCTATCTATCTATCTATTTTGACAAACATATCTTTCATTATTTTATCTTATCTATGTTGTTACTTTTTGAGCTCAATTCGTAAGACTTTATCAGCTTACTGGTTGTACCCTTTTCTACCTAAACTGAAAAAGGTTACCCCTGTAAATACGCGGCGTATAATCCGGTTCGATTAATAGTACATTACGTTGAAAAGTCAACAAATTATTATTCACCCGACGAAGCGTCCTCCCTAAAGATTTGAAATCCAATTTTAAATTCTTATTTAAATAGTCTCCCCGAGAGGAAACTCTTGTTGGATATTTTGCGAGTAGAGACGCGTTCGGGAAATGTGAGTGAGTTTATCGTGTATCGAGCTTAGCTTTAGATATTCACGTCATAGTGCAAGTATGGAACAGTAAAACGTTTTCTAAACCTAATTCTAGGTAAATTAGCAGCCACTAAAAGTCCGTTGCATAATATACGCTACCCCCAAATTGAGGGGTATTTTGTCATATAGGTAGGTAGGTACTCAACTCACTACGCTTGGCAAGCGGATTAGTAAAACTTGTTATACTTCAGGAAATATTGCTGCCCCTGCCCCAACGAACCCTGCCCATTTCTAGAATTTATCTTATAATCGCCTTTTATTATATTCTCGTCCAGAGCTTGGAACACGATCATATAGGTGAAAATGCAAAGAAATCAGAACCACATGTTGTTTTGCTGATCGGTAAAAACTTAAATTCAATTCAATATAATTTACTGTTTTTACTTGAGCTGTTTCTAGATCTACGTCATTTTACGTCAAAAAAAAATTGTTTTATAGAGATGAAAGTTTTGCAGTCAAAGAATTCAATTTGTGTTTTCAATAAACAACGTTATTAATTTCAGTAAACACGTGTTTCCTAAATACTTAAACGTAAGGCCTTCTGTTTACTGAGGAGGACTGTGGTAAAGGTCGCATTACGAGAGGTTCTTCAGTAAGTAGACGAAGGCAACAAAATATCCACCAGTCTGTCATGACTCATTCACCGCTGAGTCTTTCAAACGATTCACTGGGTGAATCTGACTCACCCCCTTTACCTTGAGTCAAACTTCCCTCATCCCTTATCTCAGGAGAGCTCACAGAAATTAGACACGACACGACATTTGCACATTTTCCTCCAGTATGCTTAAATGCGTAGGCAAATGTAATTACATTTGGATGGGCGGAAGTTACTCCCCTCGATGAATAGGTACACTTGATTATCTTCACAGTCTTTTCACTTTTCAGCTACAAGTGCAGACGGCGGGGAGTCCTCCAGCTTTTGAAGTGATTTTCTAGTGAGTTATAAATGAAATTCTTGTTTGTTTTATTAATAGTTTAAAGTTATAAGTACGTAAATACCCTGATCATTTAATAGTACATGATCATCTAAAAGTAGACATTGTTTTATAACGGCGTTTTATACTAAATAGCAAAATAGTTACTTGTTTAGTCCAATTTCTGCTAGAAATAACGATACATGTTAGTATGTCGGTGATAACGATTCATTCAATGGGTTTAGTTACCCTAAAATTAGCCTCAATTAAAAACTAGTATAAGACTAATTGGTAACATCTTTGATAACATTTCACTTTTAGCTAATCCGAGAATCGAACCGGCACCTTTCCATTTTGTTTATCATTGATGGACCGTCTGCACTCAAAAACGACATCCATTTTCTCCCTACTTCCTTGATTTAATCAGTCAAATTCGGATTTACCTGCCAGCGACTCTTAAATAACACAATTACATGATGTTCTTAAAATTCTCACAAATTAGATGGCGAATTTAAACTCAGGGGAGTGCGGAATTAATTGAGGATTCCCTCTACGTAAAAATGTGCTTCAATCGTCGATTTTATTTACATCGTAATTTAATAATAAATACCGAACGTTTTTTTTTTACAATTTCGAAAGACTGTTTTGAAAAGTGTATGTGTATTACCTATACTAAGGTGTTATTTGAAAGTACCAATGTTGTTATGTCAGAACACCATTATTCGACGGATCGTTTTTAGATCCATTAATACACCCATTTATAGATTATACCTGCTACTTTTTATTTTCTTTTTCTATTGCCATACAATTTCACGAGATATAAGGGTATTCGTTATCACGGTTTTAAGCTCCTCAGAAAACTACATTGTTCTAAAAGCTTTTAGCTTTGACTACGACTTTCATGTCCCACCAAACTCCATTTTACAGCTTACGTGGTTCATTAACCATCAAAGAGAATCTCTGTCTAAGACTATAAGTATAAATATGGTTACAGTAACATCGCTTCAGATATCAAAGTTTTTCCGCAAGATTAATTTCCTTCGGGGAAATATGCGATTATGATCAGCATAGCTATACATGTGTACAAAAATTCCTAATTAGCCTGGCCATTATCGAGATATGGATACCAGGATATTGTGTTGATTTTCTTCATTAATCGTATATTTTTTATGGCATTTCGTCTCAAAGAAAAACAAAAGATATTTCAAATCTCAAAATAATCACAGAAACTGACAAGAGAGCTTAATCAATGTATTCAAATAAATATTATCGTTGCTATAATGCTGTGGCTAAGAAAGTAACATAGGATAAGTACTTTTTTTTATACCACGACTGATCTAACATGTTGAAGTAGTAGCAAAGAATTTTATAATTTGGTGAATATTCAAAACTCTCGATCTCTAAGCCTAATAAACTTGGTGTGTTAATGATAATGAATCTTCTGGAAAATATATTATCTGTGAGATAATACGTTGGATAGCTTATACCTACATCAGCAGGGCCGAGATATCGAGCGGATGAATTAATCGACCATGAACGAACATTATACATACTTATACGTATGGCAGTATGAGGGTGTCGTATCTCCTATTAAGGGTTAGGCAATGTCTACGTAGTACGTACTAATAGAAAGGCTTTGCCAAACTGATAATATGTGACAACTTTGCAGACCATACACTAAATCATCATCATCATCATCAGCCTGTATCAGTCCAATGCTGGACATAGGCCTCTCCCATGGCACGCCACTCAGCTCAGTCTTCAGCCGTTCTCATCACACTAAATACTTAAGTATTAATTAATTAAGTATCTTCGGCAGACGAAATTTATAATTCTTGGTCTTGGTAAGTAAAAAGTGACTTTGTTTCTAGAAAAATATAATTTTCTAGAATTTGAGGCATTCTGGAAGTTCACATGAAACGAACCTCTTTTTTGGTTTCGAAATATCCTTCTTCGTAGAACATCCTAACATCGATGTAAGGTCAAATACTCTCCAAAGACATGAATATGCTTCATAAAATTGCACTTAGCAGATTGCGGGCCTCAGTGTAAAATTCAGAAACTACGTTTTCCTTACAAATGCGGGCTAATTTCATAAAAGCCTGCTTAGGACGCGAGGGTGCATCTCTAATGTAGTACATATACACAACCGTCGTCGTAGGGACCTCGAGGTAAGAATGGAATCACTTAAAGATATAGAAGACGATCTTCCGGTTGGTAGAAATAGAAATAGAAATACGTTTATTTTAGACACAACACAAATTACAATCAATCAATGTAGGTAGGTACAACGCCAACGGTCTGTAAAAAACATCGTAAAAATTTGATATTTGGTGAAGGAAAACACATATGAGGAAACTGAAAAAAGAAATGCTTAGGAACATTTTCAATTTCTCAGTTACTTATGATATGTAGGTAAATGTAAAACTAAAATGGTAGAAAATTTTACGAGAACATAACGTCATGTAGATACTTATACCATTTAATATAAGGTAACTAACCAACATGCTCTTCTTATAATGCTGAGCTCCAACTGCTTAAAATATACTGTTACATCAACTTTTCATTATTTTTTAGCTTATTCCTATAAAAAATTGAAATGTTCACATTTTTGTTCACTGAAAAAATTGTATGTCATCTCCACGGTTTATTCATCTTTGACGAAGAAAATCAGAAGTCACGCGCTCTTTGGAGAGAAGCGCCATAAAAAACAGGTAGAGACGCACTGGAGTAAATATAAATAATTGAATCCAGGCCCCTTTTAACATCAAAGAAACTCATGAGATTTTAGGCAGGATTTTGCTTACTTCCCAGTTCTAAGTAAAACTCTTAAAACATTACTTGGTGATTTTAATTCCACTCCAATGACAAAAATAATAAATTTTTATTACCTATATACAACATGATCGCACTCATCGTTTGATCTAATTTAAGAATCTGTAAAGTATTAGTAAATATGTAGTGACAATAACAGCTGTAAGCTACATAAACTCGTCATTCAAATACTTGCTCAGCCAGGAACCAAACCCGGACCCTTTTCATTCTGAAAGGAAATGCAGGTCGTCAAATCAGAATTACTTATTTTATATCAACTTTATGATTGCTTTAAAAGACGTATTAAACGCAGGATTATTATTTCACAAAACACTCTGTTATACTAAAATAATAATTATTACTTTATTAAATGAACAAAGTCTGTGAATAAGTTTTAAGTGGATGCCTTAATTTTGTCGAACAATAACTTATTTGCGCCGGGAGTAAGCTTATTTATTACTCAGAGCTTTTCCAAAGTTTCACTGCTCTTTTAGCCTTTATATAATCTTTGCATTCTTAATTTACAGCATTTAATCTTAGTATAAAATTATACTCCAAGCAAAAGAAAATACCCATTTTGAACCACAAATTGCTTGCGTTTTAAATACCTACTTATTTTTCTTCTCCTCGTCGTTTGGGTTTCGAGTCGATCAACCCTTCGTTTTAATAAGTAGGTACTTTGGAATTAAATACTGCCCTGACCATTATGTATTTACTTGCTCATAATGTAGCAAACAAAAGAAAATGACGACCATAAATGTAGAGAACTTTAAACGCTCAGCAGTCTTTTATCTAAAGCCGGAAGAGCTCTCTCAAGTCCATTTAGTCGCAAAAATTTTCATCCTATATACTTATTACTTTTTATTTGTGCAGGGAAAATACCAATCTTTTGAGATAGTGCTCTAAGCAATCTAACGTACACTTTCAGAAAGAATCTAGGTTTTTAATAAATTATGTAAAATCTAATCTAACCTTGTGATAAAATTATCATAATGCTAAAAAATGCCCTTGCCTTAAATCAGAAGGAATCCAAATTATGCGACGCTGTCTCAAATATTTTTTTTTGTCAAGATAAAATATTTCTGCTTATATGGGAAAGTTGTTTTTTATTATTAGTAAGTAGATAATGTAGTTTTAAGGAACGCAGTACTTTTTTCACATCCTGTACTGTATTGTCTGTGGCATTGTTTCAACAGTCCCCTCTACAAAATCCGACACTGCATCATAAAAGCACTAACTGGCAAATAAAACGTCGGTCCCGTTCTCTCTGGACCCAATTAGGGACCTGAGCCCGCATTTGTTTTGAAATGATGAGAACTATAAATGTGTCTAATTGTAATAATACCTACTTATTTATTTTAATGTATATGGGGATTGAATAAGAACAGGAAATTATTGGCTCTTTGAAAATTGTAACTATTTTCTTATTTGACTTAGCAAATATTTTTCCCTGCCATGCAGACGATGACGTAGGACACTACTGTACTTACAGTTTAAATTCTACTATTTCAGTATTTTGTTTTATATCCTGCAATATTGTTTTCTTCTCATTATTAACATTAATATAATCTTTAAATTGAATAACGGAATAGTTATTGCTAATCAAAGCTTTTCAAATGTGTGTTAAAGATAAAGAAAATATTTACTTAATTGCGTTCTTGACAGTCCTTTAATGAGTTCAAGAGTTTCAACATCAAATTATTCTACTAATATTTTAAACTTAAGGTACTTGAATATGTTAAGTAGACTGAAAATGCTTCAAGGGTCATATTAAATTTTCGTAAATAAGATTATTCAAAAGGGATAAAAATTATATAGATAGATAAGAAATAATAATATAATTTTTATATTCTCATTTGTTGTTTTTTCTGCAAATATATTGTATTAGCTGACCACACTTTCCCCAAGGAACATAGCCATAACCCAGCATATATAGGTATTTTTTTAAAGTATATGTTAAAAAGAGGTACGTACCCTTTTACATGTTTTATCTTGGCTCGTTACGACACGGCAAAGGAGAGTCTCTGAAGAGCGCTCATACAATTGCCCCTCGTGGAGTAAGACGTGGCATGCATTATACCAGTAAGTACCAACGCTGACTTATTCAATCTTGAACACCGAATCTGCCAACGGTTCAATTCAGTTTCAAGAGTTAAAAATGTGGGCAATGTCGTCAAAATATCGAGAACCTAGATTACCTACAGGGTATATACTGCGTGGTTTTACCATCCAGTATTTAGGCTAGGACCTAACCATCTGGTAAAGGTTTACTAATAAGGGTTCTGATCCTTTTGCTTCTGGCGAAGAATGGTGAAAAACCATCATACACCATCATCATACTACATTTCAGAAAATTCAGTAACATAATTAACCCTTCACTTGAACTCTACATGTTTTTTATACAAGTACAAAATCTGCATCTGCATCTTTGAATTAAAACTTTTATCAGAAACCTGTAATAAAATATTTTTGATTGGCAGTTAACGTTACCTGTCGAGGTACAAAATAGAGAAATATTATTCACCTCTAGCTAGATCTACACATTTTATTTTATTTTGATGCAATAAATCTTATAACGAACCAAGTTGCACGGTTTGTTAAACTCCTTTAAAAGCCTCCTGACTGAATACAGGTATACAGGATTGACATCAATCAATTTTGAAGAATATTATTTTTTGCGAGTTCTCATCTTCATGACGAATAGAGGTTTAAATGTATTTTAGACTTATACCTATTATTAAAAGTATCTACAACTTATTAGTGAAACTGTCTCATTACAAAGCGTCAACAGTCTTGTAAAAGGCATTTAGCCACATTTAGGGTACTTACTCCAAGGAAAATTTAAGGGTGACACAACTGGAAATATAAAATTTTGGTTGAAAATGTCCTAAAATAGAAGTGTTCCAAAATAGTAATATAAAAATGTGATATTTAGAGTAAAAGACAACGGCATTTTATTGTACCTACACTACACTTTCATAATGTTGCGTTACAAATTATATTTTTACTCATAATTTAAATCGGATCCCGAAATAAGAACTCGACCAAAAAGTTCTCAGTGGTCCTAAGTACCGTAAAAAGAGGGCAGGACCCTCTTAATCGCGCGTGAGAGGTCGAGGGTATTAAGAGGTTCTCAAAACTCTAATCCTCATGATTATGGGGAATTGGTTCTTGTGGATATGATAAATTGCGTCATTCAATTTTGGATAAAAGACTCATTTTTCGGTACTCATTTGAATAAAACTGAAAAATTCAAACTGAATAAATATACCTACTAATTCGACAACAATTACTGAAATAAAAAACCTACACCAACCAACCAACCTAACAACCAACTTTTACACCGGTTAACCATTATAAACCATCCTTTTTTCGTCTTATGATTTGTTATACTGAAAGAAAAGTACAAGGGAAAGAGCACTAGGAAAAAAGTTCTAGGAAAAAAGGTGTAATTGCTGGAATAGTCGAGAGCTTCTAGTGCGCACTCAGAAATTACTGTTCACCTTTTACTCTCATATATTAAATCAAATAGGTATGAAATAAATTTTTTAACCTTGATTAATAGGGCGGCTATACCGTATGAGTTAATGCAACTTAGTCTCCTGTTTTACGTATATCTCGTACCTACGAGGGATCAAAGATATTCCAAATATTTGAGATAAATTAGTACAACATTATGTCAATTTGAACTAGTCAGGGTAGTATTTACATGACTGCATATTATGATGTCATCGATAACATAGACACAAGGGCGTTACCGGTGTTCCCATATTATGTTCCCCTGTGAGAATGATAGGTATACCTATATTTCTAGACTTTGAGGGACGTTCCTGACATTCTCGTATTTAAATAATTGAATATAGACCTGGGAATGCTATCTCTACATCAAACAGTCCAATTAGTCTAAAGGGAATGTTTGGAAAGGATTATAATAGCAGTTGGAAATTTTGTCTGGTCTGCCTACAGATTAGGATTTTATAAAGCTAAAAGGTTTTTTCCTGTGAAAGCCTTTCAGCAGAATAAATAAAAGTGCCTATAAATTTTTAGGTTACCACTGTCATTGATATTTCAATTCCTTTGAAGTACTTGACTGCCAGGTACAATAGGTAATTTTTTTGATTTAATTTATTATACCTACAAATAGTCATGACTGTATCCCTCATGACGAAAGCAGAGCGCCCACAACTTCATAAAATATTTCACCACATTTGACAAGAACTCAGAATTCATATCAGAAAGTACGAACTGTGTTTTTGTTCATTTGCCTTCTTGAATAAAATGGAATTGACTGCAAAGGAGTCTCTTGCATGTCTACTTCATGTTCAGGAAAGACACAAGTGATAGCAGTGTAAACAAACATCCACGTACCCTCGGGGTAGCTAAAAAGCAAAGCACTATTTGCTTAGATTTATTTATCCACCTTTTCTGCGCAACTGATGTCACTTTGATGTCTACCATTTGAGGGACTGACGACAGTCTATGAGTCTGTTCAGACGAACTACATTTCGACGGCAGTGCTACTGCAAAGTGGTATTTAAGGACCCTCAGGATCAGGTTGAGAAACAGTCCGTTGATGCTCTGTATTTCCACCAACTCCAGATAAGAGCCCAAGTTTCATACCACTAAATCACAGTCTTTATAGACAACAAGTTTTCACAGAAGGCAAAAATTGCAGACTTCACACAAAACAGCATTTGAGTAACCGATTGAATAATATTATAAAGTCCGTATGTATAGACCCATGATGGGCTTTAGGGTAGCATAAATGTACGGTCTTATGTACCTACCTAATTACGCTTGACTGGTCATAGCGAGGTTTTGGTATGGCAGACGTTGGACGCCATGACAGTGTTCTCTCTCACCACATTTCAGCGCAATATCTGTCTCTATGTGTGTAAAACCCTGTAGAATCATGGTAAAATAATTGATTGTTATTAAAAGGACAAAATTTTAATTAAATAGGACAAAAAAAAATATTTTTAGGACTCTATGTTTTTTATCCTTATCACAATTATCACCTATTGCAAACTGTAGTGGCCACTTTTTATTTGGTGTCTGCTTGCATAATTATAAATTATAAACATAAAATAGTACGTACATACCTATATCATAATAATAATCAACTGAACTATATATTTTACTGCAAAGTTAGTCGACTAACCTAACGCCCCATTTCTGGGTAAACTAATTTGGTAGAACGTAGAACTTTTCTTATACTCCCAGTTACGAGGTAGCTAGGTGTTGCTAAGTAGCGTTTAACTCGAATAGTCTACTAGGGAATTAGGTTTACCTGTGCGAAGAAAATTATCTTTTGAATGGGATGTCTGAACTGAAAGTGTAGGTGAAAGTAATAAAAGTAATACGGCTCTTGGGATATAATAATCCGGAACATAATTGGCCTACGAATTTAGCGACATATTAAGGCTTAGTCCCTGAGAAGGTTTATTACGTCGTAATGATGCAATGTCATTCACATATTATTTGAACTTATACAGGGTGTAACAGAAAGGGTATATGCATCGAGAAATGTGTGAATCTCGAAAAACGAAAAAAAAAAACGTGACCTTTCATACTAAATGCATCAGCTGATAGCGTAATTAGTATGGGAAGTCAATTTTTTTTTCGTATTTCGATCTATGTTCCTTAGGGAAAGTAGTTCAGTTTCATGGGTAGATTCACACATTTCTCGATGCATATACCCTTTCTGTTACACGTTGTATTGTTCTTTTTTATCAGGCACTGTCAGGCCTCTAGAGAAATGGTTTATTTTTAAATAAATATTATTGCTTGTATTTTATAATCTTTGAATCGAAGATTTTGCACAGGTGCGGGAGTTAAATTCAGGTCATGTCATGACTCTGGCGATCCACCGTGGTGCTCTAAGGCTCGTATTTATAAAACGATCTCAAGATTGAGAGCAATATTAAGTGCGGATTTGACAGGTCATTTTGTACTGGAATGACATTTCTGATACGAACTCAAACTCGCTGTCACTCTTGAGAGCTGATTATAAATACGGGCCTAACTGAATGACCAATTATAATTAGTGGGTACATTCACATCACTCAGCGAAAATAAAGGTCTACTTAAAAAAAAATGTTTTCTATACCGGGTGTAAGGGACAGCGTCCTGCAAACTGATAGGGGTTGCTCAGTCACGATACTGAACAACTTGCACCAGAAAATTCTTTCAGGAGATGAAAAAAAATTGACTTTCCCATACAAAATGACCACCTCGATCGAACAATTTGTATGGAAAAGCAAAATTTTTTTTTCATTTCCTGAAAAGTGATAGTTGTTCAGTTTCGTTGACTGAGCAACCCCTATCAGTTTGCGGAACGCTGTCCCTTACACCCCGTATTTTCATGTTTACCTTAAGTCTTATTATATTAAATTTGAATTGAAATGTCCTACCTAGAAATGCCTAATTTATAGTCCCATCTAACTCAAGGGCCTCGTACCGTACTGATTTGATTACGACCGATTAATTAAAGGGCCTGCTCACCCCCAAAATATAAGCCCTAGTACAAAGGAATTCATTAATTCCACCGTGATTTTGAATTTTAAATCTGAGCTTTTTGTTTTTGATGATCCGTTGACAGATTTCACGGATTTCACAAGCAATTTATTGTTGAGTGGACCGGAAGTGGAAGTCTTAATTCGTTTACGGCTGTGATTTTGTAAGTAAATAAATATTAATAGTAGGTACTGCATAATCAAATATTTAACTAAATTCATGCTTATCACTTTGATCCTGCTTAACTATAAAAAATACTTACTAGTTATATTATCAAACTTCTTGTATCAAATCTAATTTTATATACCTAACCTTACAGTATAGTTAAATAAAAAGGGCAATTTTTTATCTATTAGCGTTCTTTGTCCTATGTCTACGTTAGACATAATAATTTATACTTGCGATTGACGGTCGGCTCTTGGTGAAACTCCATCGTATGTTGTTATTTTTATGTAAACCACTACGTTAGACCATAACTACCATACTTCCATGCTGGACTGGGAGTGAAAGAAAAACATAGAATGTGCCAGCTGCATATCCTCCCGGGCATGCTGTAAAAGTCAGCTAAGGGAATCGAGGGTTTCAGTATTGTAATTTAGGCGATGGGCTGACAACCTGTCACTATAGCAATTAATATACAGATCCATCTGGAATAACCCTCAAAATTTGTCAGACGTGGCGGAACGACCTATGTTAAGGTTGTTTACGCTCTGCCTACCCCATTAGGGATAAAGGCGTGATTATATGTATGTATGTATGTTAGACTATAACTAAGCACTACATTACATGTCTAATTTGAAACGTTAAAGCATTGTCCTGTAAACTACCAAGAAGGTCAATACATAATAGATTATCCTGCTTCGACGAATCATCATAAAAGTAAACCAACCGCAATAGAACATGGGGATAAATTTTTGGAACTCACTTGATTAAAAATAAATTATATCATAGGCCCGTAATTGATAAACAGCACTCGAGATTGACAGCGAGTTTGAGTATGTATCAGAAATGTCATTCCAATACAAAATGACCTGTCAAATCCGCACTTAATATTGCTCTCAATCTTGAGATCGCTTTATAAATACGAGCCATAGAATCTTTCAAATTACAGTCTCCTTCAAGTATTCTTAAATTCATGTGTTATTTAAATGTGAAGTTTATTTATGAAACTAATAAACAATAGTTAGGATAATTTAAATTTTATTTATCTTATCACTCGATGATTTCCAAAAATAGTTTTCATGGTCCTAGCTTTACGAGCTATTAGATGGTCCATTTCGTACAATTCAATTAGTTGGGTGATGTGTTCTGGTATTTTCATATACCTACAAATTAACAGAGATTAAAAGATACAGATTTTTTATTTATTTATAGCTAGCCAGATTCCAGATATTAAAAATCAAATTTCATTTTTGGTAAATACCTATTTACAATCCTAAAATAGCTTTCTCATATACTACTGATGATAATTTGTATGTAATGAAACCATAAAATTTCCTTTACGAATTGATTATATTATTATCATATCTTGACGTTATGTATTATAATGATCCTATATTTGGAAAATTAATAACTTTAACAATCGGTGCACAGTCGGCAAGATTGAGCGTCAACAATTTCTAAAAGGTATTTTTGATACCTTTTGAAGATCATTACTGGAAAATTTTGAGTTCTCCGGAGATTTGTCACGTCTTCTTAATGAGGTGCGGAGCATTTCTAGATAACCTTTATTTTTATGATTTAGCAGAAATTATTTAGACAAGAATCAAAAACTAATTTAGTTTATTTTCTAGAATCGTTATTAATTTAAGTAACGATTTTGGACGCTGGTTTATCTTTTCATTTTCACTTTCTACATGATTGTATATTTTTGCTTTAACTGAGATAAAAGCCAAAATGTGCATTTCAAAGAACGAAAAATATACTTGTATTGGTTTGTTATAATAACCTAGCTTATAAGCTCATCGTCTCTGTTCATTCGTATGCTTTATAATACCGTTTACTTACCACAATGTAATACTAAAGCAAACAATAGTGTAGCTAATACAGAATACGTAAACAAACAGGTCATGCATAATCTAGGGTAAGAGCTATAATAGCGACTATCTGAGTACCACTGCCTCGTGCATCGTGTAGTGGAATCACGGAGGCTCTGAGCTCTGAGTGATAGCGCGGGAGCCACAGACAGATACATGAGCACAGTACAGGAGCTGGGTGATCGCAATGTACAGTTTAAGACAATAACAGGTCATAATCTAGCTTGGGTATGCTATAATAACGGCTATCTGTGTACCACAGTAGTACTGCCTCGCGCATCGTGTAGTGGAATCACGGAGGCTCTGAGTGATAGTGCAGGAGTCGCAGACAGATACATGAGCATACGGGAGCTGGGTGACAACTTCGACCACCTCGATAAAAAAATGTTTGTATCCTGAAAGATTTTCTTAGCAGCAAAAGTTTTTCAGTTTTTTTGACTGAGCAACCCCTATCAGTTTGCGGGAAGTTGTCCTATTCCCATCACACTCAGTATTACAACAAAGTATTCAGTAAGTACAATAAGTTTTTGTCAGCTCCTGGTCTATGATCGTAGGACGGGAAACCAACAGAGCAACGGAGCGCCAAATGCTCATTTATCCGAAAGTGATAAATAGGTTTGCATGAATTTTAGGGTGGGGGAGCTCCGTCAGGGTGGCAGCAACGGGTGGTAGATATAATGAATATATTATGAGCGAAATCTTTACCTGCCTCTCATTCTCAATCCTTGGCGTTATCGAAACCTTGATTGGATGAATTTGGATAAGTCCTTACCTACCATTTATATCAGTTCGATGCGATCTATCGATATATCCATCTATTCTTAACAAAGGGTAGATTGGACGTTATTATGGCTTCAGTTTTGAGTAAGTACTTATAGTAAAGTCGCCCACCAATTGACAATTTTTGTTACCCGTAAATGAAACTTACGTGTAGTTATGTAGGTATACTATGAGCTTATTTGCTCCGCCTAACAAGGTGTCTAAATACCTATTTAGATTAAACTAATCAACAAGATTGACCAAATATACCAATTAGACTTTAGGCAGTAATCCGAATTCCGAAGGGGATATAATTGGAACAGTCTGTCCAAATCCGTGGTATAATGCCCGTCATACCTGCACTTGACAGGAAATTCAACGTTCCAATCAAACGGTTTCCACATGTGGAGGGCTATACCATATAGACTAGTTTATGTATAGGTATTAGGAAATATTAATTATGGTTTACTTCATATTGTAAGACAGCAAATTATATTGCATCCGTCTATTCCCATCCAAATGCTGACTTAAGTACTTAGTAGTTAAGATTAGTTCCGATGCCGTTGGTTTAAGACTTTCGCGTTTTATATACATAATGTTGTAAATCCCTTCAGTTTTACCTTGATGGCGTTTTATAAGGAACCACATTCTTTATCCGAGGTAAAAAGGACCTTTACTTTTGATTCATTAAATTTCCTAATTAAAGAGATAATTTTGAATTTATTTTTAAATTCAGTCTATTATTTTTTGCATTTATGTTTGAGCATTAAACATATCTAGATACACATACATTTACTTTATAATATTAGTCGACAAAAGAATGTATGAACTAATGAACCATGTTCAGACTCTGCGGTCACAAATCACGCGTAGTGTGGGTTCCGGCCGTTCGCCATCGCGCCACGTTGTAAATCATTCGACTCCCATTGGCTGCGATATCGACTGAAACAATGCCCCTAACAATATGGCCGATTGGAGTGTTTGCTAATGGAATGTTCTGTGGTGAGCCACGCCTTATTTTAAGAAGTAACACACATAAATATAATCACAGTTGTATCCCCTACCTACGGGTAGCCACTGCCAGAGCATTCAATGACCCCATAAATTAATAACTTATTTTATTTTGGTAAGGCCAGTTCACACCGGAAAGCGACGAAGCCGAAGCGAAAGTCCTCAAGCAGCCACTACGGACCCAGAAGACGTAGCGTAGGCAGGCCCTCGCAAGATAGACCAATGGTCTCTAAAAGACCTGGTTAAGTAGCCATTGAATGCGGGTACCGCTGGACTTATCATCGTAGAAATCAGGAAGGCCATGTCCATTGACAATTTTCATCTGAGACGACGACGTAACCCAACTAGCAAAATTGTGCAAAATCGCAAGATCTTATCGCTACATAGAGATATTAAAGTTGTAAATAAGTAACGCTTATGGCTGCTAGTGATATATATGTGATATGAGACACCAGATAGCTGTATA
>JARACY010000534.1:0-88534 GCA_029255725.1 Scrobipalpa atriplicella | reverse complement strand
TTGGTGATAACTTTGGCCCATTATTTGTCTAGTATACGACAGACGTAACCTGTCCGACCTGAAGTCAAGCAAGTACTGCTGAACGGGTGACATCGATTATTCATGGTTTGGAGCTTATTATAGTGTTTCGGCCCTTGTCCGTCAGTTTTCCTGAATCTTTAAAGTCTCTGAAAATCTGATTCATAATTTATTATTATTTAAGTACAGTGCCCCGAAGCGCAACAAACTCCTTGAGCTCGTGTAAGAGACATTTGTTGAGATCGCGACCCCATCCGTACCGACCGTGAATTCTCAAGCTCTCATTTGCGTAATGTGATTACAAAAGCACATCTTTCGAGATAAAAGCGGGCTTTCTACGAAAGTAATGAATTTTGCAATCTCATCCGGGGCTGAAACCCTCATAATTGTGAAGAAGCAAGTTGCCCGTGATCATGTGATGTGGAGAGCTATCCGTAATGCCGCCAAAACATCAAAAGGTGATTAACGTTGCCGGAGTTTTACGTTTGTTCGGGAATAAGTTGAGTCATTCCGGGAATGGTGTTAAACTCTTCCAGCAATCAGTTCTAAAAATAACCAGTCATATTTTTGCTGTCATAATCAAATCAAATATGATAACCATCCATAATATCACAGAAATATGCTCAAAGAAATTGGACATTTCACTCTTTTCTAGAATTAATGTTTGGCTGCCTTTGATTCCAAATTTGTTTTTAATAATGAAATATAAAAAAAAACAGGATGTTAATTTAATTCCGTGCCATAGCATTTTTTAAGAAGGGGTTTCTCAAATATTTTTATAATCCTTTGTCGATACTAGAATACCCCCTGAGCTATGGCCCACAATCAAATGAACACCCTGTATAAAGGCTGTAAATCTGCACAACTTTTTGAATGAACTACCAATGAACTCTGAATGAACTTTTTAAAATAACTCGTCAATTTAGAGCCTACTTTATATAACTTGAAGCTCAGTAAAGCAATGCACCGGCGAATTCGCCTTCCTATTGAATTCTCTTTGTGAACGGAGCGACTGCGTCTTACGTAAAGGAAAGTAGATGAACTAAAATAAAGTTTTTGATTTAATCTCTGCAAAAAGTAACCTATTATGTTACTAGTAATAGAACGAGCATTTCTATGCTGGACTGGAAGCGACAGCAAACATAGAATTTACCTGCTGCTTCTATTCTTAGGCATGCCCTTTAAAACTAACAATGGGATTCAAGGGTCTCCCAAGGGTGGCGGAACGACCTTTGTTTAGGTAGTTGACTCTCTGCTCACCCCATTAGGAATAGAGGCGTGATTGTATGTGTGTAGTAATAAAACTAACAACCCACTTTGTTATAATGCATAATATTGCGTATAATACTCAAATTTAATCTTATTAGTTATGATAGTGCTTATTATATAAGGAAATTAAATGTTTTAGCGATCATTATGGAAATAATTTGCGCATTAATGTAACATTAGGTATATTCAAGTAAACAGCAATAAACTTTATAAGAAGAATAATTAAGGACTTGGAAGTTACTTATATAAATTCATGATCGTTTGAGAAATTATTTTATTAAATCGAATACCATTTTGTATTTATCGACCTAGTTAATTATCAGCTGTTCTCTTACTTTCTTTTCCTAACTAGGTATGAAGAATACAATTCAATGAATAATAATAAAAGAAAGTTTTGATTGATAAATTTTAAAGAATTTTAAAAGAGGTAGGTACCTAATGATTTTACACCTCGTAAAAAAATATGTTTGTCTTGTGCGATAAAGCACATCGGAATAATCTTGTGTCGTCTATCTCCTTAAACCTGAAAATAAAACCTGTCTGGGGCTGTAGGGACAGGATTCCATAAATCAGATAGAGGTACGAGGTGTCGAAACGAAGGACAAACGGCAGGTTGTCTACAAATTTATTCGCAGTCCATTAATACGTGTCTTCGAGCAGGTAGTGATAGATTGTGTGTGCGCGCAGCAAGCAAACGTGAAACGTGAAGAACTGCCGCGCTGGGACCGGCCAACCCATTACAAACTCCGGATTTAAGTCAAAGTAATTTATAAGCGGTGCTCCTGAATTTTTTTTACTTTGTATTTAATTAATTAGGCCAGTAAAGGCTTTGCGGGTTTTTCGTTGGCCAAACTTTGCAATCACGTCTTTTGATGGCCTTTGTAAGGCAACAATAAGTATCGATTGTTCCATGCGTTTCGCAAACAATGGGCGCTTTTCCACTAGACGGCACGTCAACGGCAACGGCGACGGCACGGTACCGTCGACGATATCGTAGGTGAGATAATGTATGAAAATCAATGAAATTATATGACACGCTTTTCCACTTGACGGCACGGCACCGTCACGGCATGTCATCGATTCCCATAGATATTGTCACGTGATCTCGCCGTGCCGTCGCCGTTGCCGTTGACGTGACGTCTAGTGGAAAAGCGCCCAATGCTGTACTTACCTATTTAAAATTGCTTTAAAATGTAGAGATTCTCCTAAAAACAGTATTTATTTGTAATTCCATGTGCGTGCATGTAACTATGTTGAAATTATTAGATTCACCCAAATGTAATATTTAGTGGTACCTACCTATTTATTGGATTCTACAATATGCACATTTTATGTTCTCCGTAGATAACTCATATTTACTAATAAGTGTTATTCAAGCTTCTTAAAACAGAAAAGGTATCTCACAGTCTGTATTTACTTACATAAAACCTTTTCTCGGATATATAATATCTATTAATCTGCAGTTCACAAAGAATTAAACTGTAGCAATTTCATAAATGTCTAGGCAATTTAAATTATCTTTGCCCTACGTAAGCAAAATGAGATTGGAGTGTAATATTTCCCCTTCAATTAATTAGTGGAGTAGGTGTAACCTGTCCTAAATAAATACGATGAAATCAGAGTAGGTGTGACAAACGCATGTTAACACATTAAATGCTTTTGTGTTTCAAATTGTTTAACTTTTATGGTCATTTCTACATGGCATGTCATAAATACAAAACAAAATTTGCACACCGAATGTAACCGGTCGAATACATTGTTACTGTAAAATAATTTTAAGATCTTTGTATATTCGTATACTTACACATGTATTCTGGCAAATAAACATTTCTGATTCTGATTCTGATTCTTTCTTAACGTATACCTTAAAACACACATAATAACCCATAGTCTTTTCAAACAACTTTGTAGAGTCAAATAATAAAAAAAAATACGACAAAACGTATCTAGTCAGTGAGCCGGCTTAATTATAGATAATTATAATGTGAAAGCAAAATGACGCAAGTGTACATCATAAACTGAAAATTCATTGATATTATTTTTTATCTAAATAACTTTTTGTGAAGTTTGAGTTCCTGAAAACAAAACGCTAGTTAGAGAGAGAGAAAAAGTGCGAGAGATTTTTTGGGGAAACTTCTAGAAGAGTTTCTCCTTTACTTCTGGCGCATGGCGTACTTAGACTATAGACAAAAGAGTCAAACACATCGCAAATAAAAAAATAACACACGAAATACACTACGAGCAGTTAAAGTGTTACCAAACAAGGATTATTCGAACGCGCTCAATTACTGGGGCTAAATAGGGCAATATCTTTTACAAGGTTAACCCACAGGGTACAATAAAGGTTCTTTATAAAATAACAAGAGGTATTTTTGGACAGTTTGTTATAGACGAAAATTTTCCTGTTTTAGAATTTCCTGTTTTGGAAAGGTATTTTTTTTTATTATTTGACTCTACAAAGTTGTTTGAAAAGACTATGGGTTATTATGTGTGTTTTAAGGTATACGTTAAGAAAGAATCAGAATCAGAATCAGAAATGTTTATTTGCCAGAATACATGTGTAAGTATACGAATATACAAAGATCTTAAAATTATTTTACAGTAACAATGTATTCGACCGGTTACATTCGGTGTGCAAATTTTGTTTTGTATTTATGACATGCCATGTAGAAATGACCATAAAAGTTAAACAATTTGAAACACAAAAGCATTTAATGTGTTAACATGCGTTTGTCACACCTACTCTGATTTCATCGTATTTATTTAGGACAGGTTACACCTACTCCACTAATTAATTGAAGGGGAAATATTACACTCCAATCTCATTTTGCTTACGTAGGGCAAAGATAATTTAAATTGCCTAGACATTTATGAAATTGCTACAGTTTAATTCTTTGTGAACTGCAGATTAATAGATATTATATATCCGAGAAAAGGTTTTATGTAAGTAAATACAGACTGTGAGATACCTTTTCTGTTTTAAGAAGCTTGAATAACACTTATTAGTAAATATGAGTTATCTACGGAGAACATAAAATGTGCATATTGTAGAATCCAATAAATAGGTAGGTACCACTAAATATTACATTTGGGTGAATCTAATAATTTCAACATAGTTACATGCACGCACATGGAATTACAAATAAATACTGTTTTTAGGAGAATCTCTACATTTTAAAGCAATTTTAAATAGGTAAGTACAGCATTGGGCGCTTTTCCACTAGACGTCACGTCAACGGCAACGGCGACGGCACGGCGAGATCACGTGACAATATCTATGGGAATCGATGACATGCCGTGACGGTGCCGTGCCGTCAAGTGGAAAAGCGTGTCATATAATTTCATTGATTTTCATACATTATCTCACCTACGATATCGTCGACGGTACCGTGCCGTCGCCGTTGCCGTTGACGTGCCGTCTAGTGGAAAAGCGCCCATTGTTTGCGAAACGCATGGAACAATCGATACTTATTGTTGCCTTACAAAGGCCATCAAAAGACGTGATTGCAAAGTTTGGCCAACGAAAAACCCGCAAAGCCTTTACTGGCCTAATTAATTAAATACAAAGTAAAAAAAATTCAGGAGCACCGCTTATAAATTACTTTGACTTAAATCCGGAGTTTGTAATGGGTTGGCCGGTCCCAGCGCGGCAGTTCTTCACGTTTCACGTTTGCTTGCTGCGCGCACACACAATCTATCACTACCTGCTCGAAGACACGTATTAATGGACTGCGAATAAATTTGTAGACAACCTGCCGTTTGTCCTTCGTTTCGACACCTCGTACCTCTATCTGATTTATGGAATCCTGTCCCTACAGCCCCAGACAGGTTTTATTTTCAGGTTTAAGGAGATAGACGACACAAGATTATTCCGATGTGCTTTATCGCACAAGACAAACATATTTTTTTACGAGGTGTAAAATCATTAGGTACCTACCTCTTTTAAAATTCTTTAAAATTTATCAATCAAAACTTTCTTTTATTATTATTCATTGAATTGTATTCTTCATACCTAGTTAGGAAAAGAAAGTAAGAGAACAGCTGATAATTAACTAGGTCGATAAATACAAAATGGTATTCGATTTAATAAAATAATTTCTCAAACGATCATGAATTTATATAAGTAACTTCCAAGTCCTTAATTATTCTTCTTATAAAGTTTATTGCTGTTTACTTGAATATACCTAATGTTACATTAATGCGCAAATTATTTCCATAATGATCGCTAAAACATTTAATTTCCTTATATAATAAGCACTATCATAACTAATAAGATTAAATTTGAGTATTATACGCAATATTATGCATTATAACAAAGTGGGTTGTTAGTTTTATTACTACACACATACAATCACGCCTCTATTCCTAATGGGGTGAGCAGAGAGTCAACTACCTAAACAAAGGTCGTTCCGCCACCCTTGGGAGACCCTTGAATCCCATTGTTAGTTTTAAAGGGCATGCCTAAGAATAGAAGCAGCAGGTAAATTCTATGTTTGCTGTCGCTTCCAGTCCAGCATAGAAATGCTCGTTCTATTACTAGTAACATAATAGGTTACTTTTTGCAGAGATTAAATCAAAAACTTTATTTTAGTTCATCTACTTTCCTTTACGTAAGACGCAGTCGCTCCGTTCACAAAGAGAATTCAATAGGAAGGCGAATTCGCCGGTGCATTGCTTTACTGAGCTTCAAGTTATATAAAGTAGGCTCTAAATTGACGAGTTATTTTAAAAAGTTCATTCAGAGTTCATTGGTAGTTCATTCAAAAAGTTGTGCAGATTTACAGCCTTTATACAGGGTGTTCATTTGATTGTGGGCCATAGCTCAGGGGGTATTCTAGTATCGACAAAGGATTATAAAAATATTTGAGAAACCCCTTCTTAAAAAATGCTATGGCACGGAATTAAATTAACATCCTGTTTTTTTTTATATTTCATTATTAAAAACAAATTTGGAATCAAAGGCAGCCAAACATTAATTCTAGAAAAGAGTGAAATGTCCAATTTCTTTGAGCATATTTCTGTGATATTATGGATGGTTATCATATTTGATTTGATTATGACAGCAAAAATATGACTGGTTATTTTTAGAACTGATTGCTGGAAGAGTTTAACACCATTCCCGGAATGACTCAACTTATTCCCGAACAAACGTAAAACTCCGGCAACGTTAATCACCTTTTGATGTTTTGGCGGCATTACGGATAGCTCTCCACATCACATGATCACGGGCAACTTGCTTCTTCACAATTATGAGGGTTTCAGCCCCGGATGAGATTGCAAAATTCATTACTTTCGTAGAAAGCCCGCTTTTATCTCGAAAGATGTGCTTTTGTAATCACATTACGCAAATGAGAGCTTGAGAATTCACGGTCGGTACGGATGGGGTCGCGATCTCAACAAATGTCTCTTACACGAGCTCAAGGAGTTTGTTGCGCTTCGGGGCACTGTACTTAAATAATAATAAATTATGAATCAGATTTTCAGAGACTTTAAAGATTCAGGAAAACTGACGGACAAGGGCCGAAACACTATAATAAGCTCCAAACCATGAATAATCGATGTCACCCGTTCAGCAGTACTTGCTTGACTTCAGGTCGGACAGGTTACGTCTGTCGTATACTAGACAAATAATGGGCCAAAGTTATCACCAAGTGGATGCCTAGAAACGACAAGCGGCGGCGTGGTCGGTCCAGACGGCGGTGGCGAGACAAATTTGACGCCTTCCTCGAGGACTGACCCATGTACAAAGAATATCGTATCAGATTGATGATTATTGTCTTGTCGTAAAGTAACGGGAATTTAATCTGGCTAGAACCCATGATAATAATCATTTCGTATTTTCGATATCCTTATGCAGTAAACGTCTTGTTGAAATATTTTTCACTTTAGTACCCATATATGGAGAAATCAAAAACATTGGATATTTTCTCTTTTTCAGAATTGATTGCTCGTCTTGGTGTGTAGCGATGAGTTTGCATATCAGCGACAGAAACGTGATCGAAACGTAAATAACGGGAATGTATTCTGGATATAACACGACGAGGAATTTGTTACCACGCCGTCGCGATCCGTGAGTGGAGTAACAAAAAACAGAAAATGTTTTTGTAACCTACTTAGGAACAATCCACACCACAGGAGCGTGATACAATGAAGAACTTTATTTACCTACTATGCAGAGAGATAGACATTTCACTCACAAAACTCATAAAATCCGTGCCTTTAATTTTTTTTTAATTTTAAAAGCTTTCTATAAATAATAGTTTTAGATAAACGAAACTGCTAAAAAAACTCATGCAAAAGAAAAATCAATTTATACTGGAAACATACTTGACCTTCATTTCCTTTATATCTACCTGTATGTATACCTCTGGATATAATAGAAAAAATCCAGAACGAACAATTTATTCGCAACGAATGGCACTAGACTCGTAGCTTTGCAGCTCGTAGCCGTAGCTACTAGCTACGGCGTAGCAACCGTAGCACGTACGGGGAAATGGAGTTGCACTCATCACGGCAAGCGCAGGACTTTTGCCAAACCGGCTAAATGGTAATGAATGGCTTATTTTTGCTTAGATCTTTTTGTTCCTTGGTGAAAATATTGACTATATTAGGCAATTTTTCGCCGCGAGAAAGTATCTCATTAAACATAATTAAATACTATGCCGCCCAAGAGGTAAAGAATAAATTAAATAAAGTGTTATTTGAAATCTTGTGTCCACAAAACACTTATAATTGCATTATTTTATGTTGTTAACAAAAAAACGTCTGTACTTGTTTACTTATTATTCACAAATGAATACGAGTAAGTACTTATTTTATATAATTTAGCCATTTGTGTCCCACTGCTGGGCAAAGGCTTCTCTTCGGTGTCTGCACGACTCTCTATCCTGCATGCTTCTTCCAGTCAGTCAACAAAACTGAACAACTTTCAACAGGAAATTCTTTCAGGAAATCAAAAAAAATCTTGGCTTTTTCATAGTAATATAAATTGTCTGATCGAGGTAGTAATTTTGTATTTTAGTTTCTGCTTTGTATCCTAATGTTATTTCCGTATTCTTCATTCCTTGTTTTGTGACTGAGAATAAAGGTTTTCTATGTCTATGTCATTTATCTGTAAGAAATTCTTTTAGTTTATTTTTTATCGCTGAGTTTCTCTATCTTTGTCCAGGCAATGCCAATATACTTACGCTCTTTGCAAATAAATTTTAATTATATGACGATGAGTATGGCTAGGTATGTAGAGGTAGTATTTAATGTCATCATCATCATCTTCCTAGCCTTTTTCCCATATTTCACGGGGTCGGCTACCTAATATAGGTAGTATTTAATGTAACAGTAGAAAATTACCTCGTAGGTATCTGTTCCAATTAAGTACCTGTTAGCGAGAGCTAAACACTTGACATGTTTTCCGAATCTCATGTTTCATTGCTACGCTGCTGTGCGTAGGATTGAGTATTTCTGAAAAAAAAAAAAAATTGGTTTAATTAAATCGGAAGTCTCTTTTTAATTAAAACAATATTTTAAGTATGACATAAATCTTATGTCCTTAAAAGAGTTTTGTCACTGCCATGATTATTTACTTAGATTTCCTGAACCTAAATTTTATACCTATATAGCCGACAAGATAGCCGATCACCAACACAAGTAATACAGAAACTCCAAGCAAATTTGCGGTTTGCGGTTCAACTTGGAGAAATACCCACAAACGCTGTTCAGATAGATATAGCCAATACATCATGCCGTTAGGAGTAAGATTATGCTATAAACTTACTATGAATACTTACTATAATACTAATTTTAGTATTATAGTAAGTATCCCCTTTTTGATTCGAGCCCACGACCTCCAGATCAGGCCCGCCACGGCTGAGACCACTAGACCAGCAGTTCAGCCGTAATAACAAACAGATTTTCCTGAATTTTAATTTTCAATTTAGTAAAATGACGGTATCAATTAAAAGGAGGTGGTGGCGGAACCACGGGCCCAGTGCGGCCGCCAGCGAGCACCATCCATCACTTTGCCGCGCCTGACGCGGACAAATGAAGTGCGATTTGATCTGCGCGGTCGCCGCTCGCCCTGATCCGACTCCATTCACAACTTATGCAGTCACCGAGAAAAACAAAGACGGCGAGCTCATTAGGACAACTAAAAAGTCTTATGTTTTATTCAGGACCGGACGGAAAAACGACTGGTCCGAACGATTTAACTTTCAAACGAGTGACAATTTGTTCGATTGTGAACGTTTTTAATAACAGCCAGACAATAGTTGCAAATTATAGAGTGAATTGAACAGACACGAGTATAAATTTTCTTTAAGCTCGCAACAGCAGTATTTTTATTAAAGTTATAACAATAAGTATTTTATTTATATACTTTAAAACATCAGTCGACATTTCCTCTTAAACAAATATTGAAAAGGGTACGCAAAATAACGATTGTTTTCCGTTACATCAAGTGATTTTACATTTTCCATTTTTGTTTCGTAAGCGTTTCCCTTTTGTGTAAAGTTTGTGTACTTATAATTGTTTTTCACTGAAAATTGATATTTCGTCTTGCAGCTTTAAGGTTTCCACGTACTAATCCACAAAGTGGCTGGGAATGGGAAATTTTTGAACATTGATTGACGTACGGGCGGGAACTGGCCCGATTTCGGTCGGATACCGCATCGGCGTTTCACGTTAAATGCCGCGCGTCATTGATCCGGATTCAGGCTTTCAGTTGTAAGGCCCATGCGGCATAGTGTAACGTATGTAACGTGCCGGGAGTGGTGCTTTTAGGCAGATATTTGGAAAAAAAATATGTATCTACTTTTAGGTGGTGTAAGGGACAGCTTCCTGAAAACTGATGGCGTTGCGCGGTCAATGAAACTGAACAAATTTTTGGCTTCTCCATACAAATTGTCTGATTGAGGTGGTCATTTTAGACAAGTCAAATAATTATGTTTTTTATTTAATGAAAGAATTTCCTCTTGAAAGTACTTCGGTTTTGATGATTGTCTTTTACATCCGCCATCATTTCATAGAGACACAGGTAACTAAGATGGATTAACATAATTTTGCAGAACCATAATATAATTTTAACGGAATAATCAGATAAATAAGTAAGGCATTTAATGATTTTTCAAAAAGCCTATCTTGTGTACTTATAAACAATATTTTGTTTGATTGAACTTTACTGCTCTGACAAAAAGGCAAAGCCACATTCAGTTAGCCGTTTATTGAAACCCGCTTACTTTTCACGTAAAACGTGCTCGTAACCGCAACTAACATATACAATTTCACGTACCGAAATAGAAACCTGTGTAACTGACCGACCGCTAACCAGTCACACCAATAAGTAAATTGGCCAAACTATGTTATATAGAACATATTATAGGTATAATATGTTATTTGAAGTTTTTACATTCTATGTTTTTCTATCACTGTTACCTAACTAGGCGTGTTCCATATTGAAAACGTACAGAAGTTTTCCTGTAAAAAGTTCAAATTAATGTGACTGAAAATTATTTTATGCATGATATCAGGGAGAGTGCACAAACTGATATTTAAGGCAATTTCAGACAACGTACAATTCTTTTCTGAGAAATGTATAGAAAATTCCTTCCCAATACCATCTTGTCTGAACATTGTAATTGTTTCGTAAAGTGAAGTGAAAACAAAGAAAAGCAGTTTGCGCACTGTCTACTACGGATATTATGTTACTTTCATTTTCATGCTGGCTTGCTAAGATTTTAGGAGTCTCAATACTACCGGGTGTAAGGTACAACGTACCAGAAACTGATACCCTTACACCTGGTATAATTATATCGAACTACTTCACAAGACGTAAAAGTAAGTGATGTTCTAATCAAAAACACTATTCCAAACTTTCAGAAGTCTCGTATATCATGTTACTTCGTAACGCTTAGAGCATCGTTTATAAAGTGTTCAATTTCATTTCATAATAGCATGTGGAGCGGAATATAAAACGAATTGCCACCATCAGTATTAATAGACGCACTTAGTCGAGGATGGTAAGAATATTTCTGTTGAAGTAAAAGATAAATGGGCCGAACCGTTTCGTGCCATTATATAATGAAAAGAGACGCACGGTGGCTCGGTGTCGGTTGGTACAAAAATGACGACATCAATTAGTTGCACGCAGATTCGCATTTTTTATACCGATGTTTATTTTGCATAGTAAAGTAACTGCCTCCGTGGTCTAGTGGTCTGAGACGTGGGCTCACGATCCGGAGGTCCTGGGTTCGATTCCCTGGGGGGAACACAAAGGTGATATTTGTCTATTAATCACTTTGTGAGATTTTCCCCAGTTTGGTTAGGACAATGCAGGCTGAATCCACCTGTTCTGATTGTCTGGAAGAAAACAGATTCCGTGCTTCGGAGGGCACGTTAAGCCGTCGGTCCCGGTCACTATTTCTAATAGTGGTCGTTACTGGTCGATGTTGCTCCACATCCCTAGGAACTACCTTAAAAACCCTACACGTGACCCCGGGTGGTACCAAGAGTGCAACAAAAACCGGCTGCTGCACCTGTCCTCTGGACCTTGTAGCAAATAATGCCATACGATAAATAAATAAGTGGATAATGATATTATGATGGATATAATCAAATTGAAATCTTGGATAAGATTTCAATTTGATTCAAATATTGTGTTAATGTGTCAAAAGTAGGACATCCTTAATTGGTGTTGTAATACCATGTAACTTTGACAGCACAACATTTCTAGACGCGAACAGCTGGGCGCCGTAGGGACCTCGTTGAAAGTTTGCTTCGGAAAATTAATTTTGCCAACATCCGCAACTAGTTCTGATGTGAGGACTGAGAACATTCCAGTCCAGTTCACCACTTCAAAAATAATTATAAAAAAAAATTAATTACTTCTATTAGAATTATTAATTATTAAAAACGGGTCTAACGTGGTTTTCCATTATGATATGAGTGTCCGATATTTCAACGCAGTTGCATGTGTCATGATCACTGAGCGACTAACTAATGTTGATAACCGTGAGAGTTTTAAAAACCTATTCCTAGCGACAGTAATTTGCTTTATTTAACACTGCCTTAATCTGCCCCGCGGTTTCACCCGAGTGAGTTTACTCGTAGGAACGAGGTTTCCTTTACGTCCATTTACATGTTACTATCTATTATTGCTCGACAACATCTGTATCTTCACTGTACCATCACTGAAAGATTATAAGACCAATGCTAGCCTATTAAAAAATAAAAACGTCACGATGTAACTGTAACAGCTAGCAGAACCGTCTGGGGACGCCTCGTTGAGAGTTCTCTTCACAAAATTAATTCTACTACCATCCACAACTAGTTTCATTGTGGTAAGTCCACTGCGCTGTCTGCTCTCGATCTTTGTCGACGCGAGAAGTGCCGAGAGTTGAGCCCGCTCCAAACCTTCCGATCCAATCCATCCTATCCGATGTGTGTGTAGCGTAATCGGATGTCCGATTTGACAAGATCGGATGCCCGGTTACGCTACGCATTATCCAATTTCATCGGATAGGATGGATTGGATCGGAAGGTCTGGAAAGCCCATTAGATAAATCAATGTGTGAATGAGATGAGAGCTTTATTGGACTGTTTTCACTTAGCGTCAACTAGCAAGTAAATAAGAAAACGTACTAACATTCTAATATTCTATATGTTACGCTTAGGTACCTATGTTAAAAATAAGTAAAGATGTTATTGTACAGTTCACTTACTCAAGTCTCCTTTTAGACATAAAGAAGTAGTTTCAAGTTAAATAGACTATGTGCGAACGTCGTCGTCGCTTGGAGCTGGCTTGATAAGATTCTGTTTTGAAACGTGTTTGAGACGTGTTATGAAATCTTTGTTGTTGAGACTAATGTCTTCAACTTTAAAGGAGTGTTCATGAAACAACTAAAAGTTTGTGCTGTTAAGTATAAATAGTTTTAATATGACGAAATTCATTATGATTATAATCATTATGTGTGTAGGTATTATTTTTCTGACTGATAATAGTCAGATAGAGTCGTTTAGTTATTAAATTCATACATTACTTGTTACTCCATTTTACTTTTTTTTTAAACAGATGTTATTCATACAGCAATAACAAATGCGGGTGGCGTACGTCAAACTTTGCAGCCGGCTGAGCTGCCGTCAAAAAATAGCAACAGAATGCGTTCATTATCATCTCGCCTTAATATGATGAGAGTTGGCAATGTTCCACAACTCCTACTGTGGATAATTCTGTTTTGGGCTACGTGCCGCGAATCGCCGCCGACGCTGCCCGCCTGCCCGCTAACGCCTGCAACTTCTTCGTTTTTCCTCAACCCCGTGCACCCCAACTTCCAACTTAAAACATAAATAGCTCTACTTTTCCTACTTGCATTGAAATTCGATGCTTTATTTTCCTGATAGATTGGATATTAATAAATATTGTTATACTAAGCATTATCAATCGATACGTCTAGACTAGCTTCTAATTTCATTCGAAGCACCAGTCGTATGAAAATATTATGAGATAAAGAGACGTATTCACTAGCGCAAGCGTTGCTGAAATCTGACTATAAACACACTAGGTACACGAGGAAATTAATGGGCAAAGTCTGCGGTATTGTAGAAGGCTTGCCAGCAAACAAAGCACGTTGCGAGTAGTGTGTGTACGCACCGCGCCCCGAGAACGTACACCCAACTAATAGATTAGGAAATAAATTCCCGGCGGCTTAATGGCTCTGTCTTAATTTATTTAACGTCAAGAGGATCGGGTGACGCTAATTTAATTGTAAGTGAATTAAGGCCACCTCCGAGAATTCTGTAACGCGTCGTCAATGTACTTGTGTGACTTCCGGCCAATTATTGACTCGGGTTTCGTAGTATTTTATTTTTGCGAGATAAAAAAACATGTCGAGTTGGTAGTATCATAAATTTATTTTAACTTTTAGCATTAAACTTTCAATTCAGTAAGACGGACTGATTTTCAGTGCCTGATGCAGCTTGTTGAAAGTTTCAGATAGATAATTCCAAAGCCAAGTTAATGACACGTGCTAATATCTAAAAATACGCGTAAATTCTCTTTCAAGCTCAGAATTATAAACCAGCCTTGGCTAAAAGCTATCTAATGATACAATACACAAAATGGCTACGACCAAACTTACTATTCCATGAACGTTCTGTAAGACGTGGAATTTGGGCTTGTACTGTAGCTGTAGGCTGAGCAAGCAATAAATACGTCACGCATGTATAGTGCCTGCTCTAAATGTTTCCGCATAATATATTTGCCGGGAGAGTGAAACGCTTGACATTAGTACCGAGGCAATTTATGGGGTCGCGACTCGTTATGAATGTAAGAATTATGTTCTAAGATTTGAATAGCTATATACTTGTTGCTTTTGCTTTACAAGTGAAATAGGTGCGCGTAAATACCGAAAGGATTCATTTATTATTACGTTCTGCTCAAAGAGCTATTATTCTTAGATGCGACACATAACGTTATCATATTCTGAGTTAATCATTTTATATAAAAGTGCAGCCGCGTGCTTTTTATGTCAAACATATACCTACAAGATTGTATTGTAGGTACTTTAGATACTCTTATTTTTTTGCCATTATTATCAGTTTATCTGTCAGAATTTTACCCTCTGATCTCTCTCTCTTTTTAAAATAGATTAGAATGTAAACTAAAATATATAAAAATATTTATCTAATAGTAAAATGGTATAAAATCAGCCTCAAAATTAACTAAATTTAGCTGGCATCTCCACTTGAAAATCCAGAAAGCCGCATCTACAGTTAACCAGTCGTTGGTTCTGCTACAGTAGTTTCCGCGAAATAGAGGCAAACTGCCGCGTTGTAAAGCAGGGCGTGCGTTGGACGGCACTATTGCGGTTTGTTACCCCTTTCACGTGCAAAGTGAATTTGAGAATGTGAGCCAAACCATGACTCTATCCTTACTGATGCATTCAACATTGCTTTCAACATTGAACAGTCTAAATTCACTGCTGAATTTCGTTTAAACCTGTGCCACACACGTCGTATGCAAGCAGCAATGACGTCTTGAACAGTGGGAGGCGCATATCGTAAATATGAGTCAGGACCTATGACTGCTTAGCCAATGGCATTCGAGAAGCTGTCGTGTGTGTAGGTAACGTCTCTGTCATTAAAACAAGGGTTATGTCATGCCCTTTTCAGTGGAGTTGCCGATGTCGACGGAGGGTTGAATTATTTAGTTGCCTCGCGCCACGTCAACCATCAAGGCATGAATTACGTTTGTTACTACTTTCTGATAGCTCTACACTCCAGGCTAGGAGCTTTGTATGTAGAACTAAAATATCTCTTTATGAAAAATATAACTTTCTTAAAAAAACGTATTAGAAACAGAACAATAGTTCAGTGTTTTGTTTCCTTGGCTAAGTTACAACTCGAAGGGTGTTAAGTTTCTTCCGGAAAACGCTATAATAGTGGAACATATACTTGGGCAATGTGTAGGTATATATCGTGGACCACAATCGCTTTCCATTGCTTATTTACAAAGAGCAGGCGCTGACCTTGTTTCCATTACACCAGCTTACTGACTGCAAGCGTTTGTGCATGGATTCCATAAATCGTCGAGTAAACATCGTTAATTTATAGCTGAACTCGAATTCAATTGTATAATACGGTAGAAACGAGCAAATGCAGGTCACAATGTCTTTTGTTGTATGTTGTAGAGTTACTAAGGATGATCGGATTCACATTGGTATCAAAGTTTTTCAATCAACAGGGCTTCTGTGATAACTTATCAGAAAACGTCTTTGGTGTTTTTTATTATTATCATAAATGGGTTTGTACTTGACTCTAGACACAAGGTCAGGGATGCCAGTGAAAGAGTCGACGATGGAGTGAGCTCACCCAGAAGATGCATGTTATGGCACTGGCACTCTCACGCACCGACGGAACACAGCAAGCTGCAAAAGATAAATAACTAATATCTTACTTAACTTTTAAAAAATTTGAGTATTGCAAATTATGTAATGATTTTATAATGTTTTTTTTTTTATATTTAAATTCATAGAGCCTAGATAGGGTAGGCATATAAGGAGCTCTACGACTATTTGCACGTATAGGTATCGGCTACGCTAGGCACGCAAGCCGAACCATCGAACGCGCATCACGTATCTGACATATTCTCCGACTAATTTGGGATGTTTGCTCTTGTTCGCGACCGAATTACGTTTGCTGAACACGCCGTGAGAAGTTTACAAGACAAATAGCATTACAAATGCTGGGAACAGTTCGGTGGCGAAACAAAAGATATGCCTTTTTGCGAGAAGCTTACTGAAACACACCCTTCGTACTCAAAGCATTGTTGGGTTCATTGCATTGTATCATGGAGCTCTCGAAAAAGGGTGCTCACAATAGTGAAAGCAAAAAAGCTGCTCAGTGTAGTGAATAAACACGCGGACGCAAAAAGCTGTTACAACCTATTTGTCGCTGGAAAAATCTGTGTTAAAGTTAGTTAGCTTTCGCAATACGCTGCATAAATATGTCAATCCATCCTTTTATTTAAAGTAAAATTGAATATTCAGAGTAAAATTATACAGAAACGAATAATTCCAGCATACGATGGCAAAAAGGCTTTACTATTTTATACGTAGAACCTGGAGTACGTGTGGGTAATGTGGCCATTATGCCTCCATACTATTACCGCTACGTGGAGTTCATTGGAAAACTTTAATTTCCTCCACAATGCTCGGCAGACCGCGAAAAGGCAGCGGTCGACGTAGCATGGATGACTTTTATCTACAAAGGTGTATGTAACATCGCTTACTTAAACGAGAGCTCAAGAATTTAGCTCTTGCAGTCGGCGGTCTTGGAATATAATGAGATGCGAAAACACCGCCTCTCCAGACATTTGTAAGTAAAACGTATTCAAAGCTCAACGGTTTGACTTTACACTTTGAATTTAGCATTTTAAAACTGCTGTGTAGAGATATTTTCACTGTGATAATTTTGTTATAAAGTCAGTAAGTGTAAAGCGCTTGATTGCGGCTATTTTGTTAAAATTTGATAGCAATTTAACAAATAACAATTTCAGTAATTTGGAGCGAAGTGTTTTGCCTAATTAATCGGGACCATGGCAGTCCAATTTTACGGGTAGCTGCGTAATTTTCAAATATCTGTCTAATAATTTGTAGCGATGGCCGTTCCGCTATTAGCCATAAGTAATGGAGTTTTGCCCTCCTGCCCGCGGGCTACACGCGACAACCTACTGCCAGGGAAACAGGGAGACTGAAATATTTTATTTTTCACAGTGATCCCCTTCCTGATCATTTAAAATTCTTTTGATATGGTATGGGTAGATATGCGTATACCTAATTTAGAAGGCTTCGGGAATTACATAATAATTTACTACTTTTATCATAGAGTATATTACCTCTACCTACCATTCAAAAACCTCAAAATTATTTACAACTCACCTTAAGTAATTGGTTATTTTATTGTATCGAGCTGATTCTTGACCACGATTGATGCAACTCAATTAAAACGTCGGGTATAAAAGGTAAAGGTATTTATCTATCTGACTGAACCGTGCTTAGACCCGTTTCGGTAAAATAATGTGTACAAAACGCGAAAGTCTGAAACAAATATGTAAGTAAGTAATATTCAGTTTAATTTTTATGAAACTTGATGGAATCGACTTTTCTGATAATCTGTCTGTATAACGTACAAATTTTAATATTTTCTGAGAATATTCCGTTGAGACATACCTTACGAGAATGGTTTATAAAAATTTCGTTGTACTTTCATAAAATAAAAAGAGCACTTTCCTGTTAAAATTTTATTATGATAATAGCATTTGCGAGCTTCTTTTGTGTAGGTAAAAAGCTGATGCACAAAGTCTCAAAAGGCCTTCATCAAAATACGGATTAAACCATCTAATGCAGATTATTTTAAAGTAGGTACTCATACTACTCATATACCTTACGGTTAGCTCAGAAGTAAGTTTTAAATACTTAGTAAATCTAAGTAAACCTGTAATTAATTACGCACACACACGCATGTGTCTATACGCGCAAGTCGCACAACTAAAACATTATATAAACTGCAGTCGTGATATAAAACAACTGTACCAACTTTTTTATTTTAGTATTCATTGTATTATTTTATTATGAAAATACTTCCTACTGTTTACTACTAGTAATTTATTAAAATAGTCTCTATGTGTATCAAAACACAGTTTTAGAGATAAATAAGTCTATTAGTGCATTAGAAATACTTACTTGTTACATTTTAACAATATTTTACATAACACCAGTGAGATGCTAATAACTTTTCTGACGATGATACTCAACTTCTCTACTGTTGAAGGTATTAATAATAATAGTAGGTATAACCATAGCTAGCTAAGAACTACAATGCACGAACCTACTCGAACTAACAACCCATTCAAAATCCTGCATCACAGATTGATGTACGAGTACCGCCTAACAGGTGCACGTAAACATCAAGCCGCTAACAGCAGTATAACGGCTGTTATATTTCCGCTATACCTACTTATAAAGGATGTTATTTATACCAGAAATAATAAAAACGTGTATTTTATTGTGATTATTTCAAGACGGAAGATTTTATTATTAGGTGCAAGATTCAACTTCTAGCAATTCACTTCGGGCAGTGGCAATACATGATTCTCTATGAATAAGTCCAGTCCAGCTGTCCTATCTTACTCCAACTTCTTCTTCTTACTTGCATAAGTGATGGTTGGACCCTATAGCAGTTTAAAGGATATTTTTTTTAAATAGCAGGGTACTTTTTGAGTTCATCTTCGTTATTATAACAAAAAACTTTCAAAGTTTTTTCTTCAATAGCGTAACGG
Organism: Scrobipalpa atriplicella; assembly: GCA_029255725.1. Classification (NCBI taxonomy): domain Eukaryota; kingdom Metazoa; phylum Arthropoda; class Insecta; order Lepidoptera; family Gelechiidae; genus Scrobipalpa; species Scrobipalpa atriplicella. Next base: position 69,420 of record JARACY010000534.1, on the reverse strand, counting down.
TAGTAGAAAAACAAGGCGAAGAAGACTCACAGGCATAATGGCAAGAATAACACCCTATATGCCCATACGAATATTGCGAATCCATGTTCCCGCTAGATCGGAAATATTTTCCAAATCCGCTGGTTTTTAAACAGTCGCGAGGATTTCTGCGAGTCTGCAGATTCGCCTGCAACACACTTTCTTGAAGATTGCGCGCTGAGAAATTGGGGACTTAATATTATCCCGCTTTCCTTTCTTTCTTTCAACTTTTATGAACAAGTTTTACGTATGACGCGAGTTAAATTGTATTTTTCAAGGTGAAATAAAACAAATCTGCGTAGGTACTTTAAAGTTAAAAGAATGACCAAATTAAATCCTATAAAATTACATCCAGTGGCATAAAATTTTATACGTGGTACAAGCGACATCATTTTACAAACTGATACTTAGGAGTTGCTGAGTCAAGGAAACTGAACAACTTTCACAAAGTTTTTTTTTTCAGGAAATGGTAAAAAAATGGCTTCTTTGATAAAATTTTCTCAAGGTAATTTCAAATAATAGTTGATAAACTACTTACATTGTTGAATCTGGCGTTTCACTCAGATACTGTATACTGGCCAAAATAATTAAACTGTTAATTTCTAATATGAAATGTTTTTATAAGTAGGTGTAGGTATATTTTCTATGCGGCTGATTACGTAAATTTTAACACTTTAAGGAAACGAGTTTATGTTTACAAGTTCCGGTTTTAGACACACAAATACCATTTGTGAGTTGTTAGCGAGCCGCGTGGCCTGCAGCTCTCAAACTCTAAATAACAAAGTGGGGGCGAACCATCCTCACTGAAAACAAATAGCCGACCTTTTGCCTTCTTTATGAGACCCTTGTTAACTTGTCCTTAATAAATTATTTATTTCCGAGGCCTTTACCAAGTTACAAAGCCTTGGCGCGCACCGCTATGTACATTTTTCGGTAATTTTGTTTATTATTCTCTAATAAGTTTTACCGCGGTTGCGCACAGTAGAAATTAATTATACTTAAGTTGTTTGGCTTTGAGCGCCTTTCATCTTTTGATTAAAATTTTTCATGGAAGCTTATCGTCAGAGCATTCACTTTTAGACTTAATTGAAAACGTGTTAGTAGATAGCTTTCAATATTAACTACTTAACAGCTTTATCTCTTTATAGTATCCGCAGGCGGATGAAATTGAGCCGCTTTAAAACTATTCAATTTGTATAAGAATCTTTGTTTCTTAGAAATTGCTTAGCAGCCTTAGCATAATATTCTTTTCTAACAATAGTTTCTTTCTTCATTGCGTAAGATCTGATGATATTATATACCTAGGTAAAATTTATTTATGTACCTATTATTTTAGGCAAACAAAAAAATCTCAAAAAGTTTTGGGCTGATGATTCAAAAACCAATTAGACTACAGAAAATCAGTAAACTAATCAATGAATAGTCAAAGTACTTCAAATTCGTCTCCTTGCGAATGAAACGCTTAATTAAAAAGATAAAATTATTAATTTTCTTGGCATTGTATTCACAAAGGAGTGATTATATCAATATGCTCCTTAAGGCCTCTGTAAGTACATCAGCCGACTTAATGCTCTCCGCGGGATTCACAAATTGTTATAGAACAAACAAAGGGAAACAGTATAAACGATTGATGATGATTAATGCGCCAAATTATTTTTAAAAAGTAAATATATTTTGCGGAGTTGCAAAGAGGTTCGGTATGGCGGATAAGTACAGCCATTGCTGTTCAACCAACGGGCCTTCTCTATATTTTTTTTCTTTTTGATTGGAAAACGCAGTGATGTTAAATTTACGTGGAATATAACACAGCTTAGTTAGCTTTTTGGATATCTGTGGGAAGACAATAGGGTAAGGGTTATAAATTCCCAATAAAACCTTCGAAGATAATCTAAACTTATAAAATCGTTTGTCCTTACTGACTGACTGACTGACTGACTGACTGATTCATCAACGCAGAGCCTAAACTACTAAAGCTAGAATCGTGAAATATGGAGAGCAGGTTCCTTCTATAACGAAACCTACCACTAAGAAAGGATTTCCGGATTTTCCCTCCCTAAACGGGCAAAAAGGGGGTTGAAGTTTGTATAAAAGTCCGTCAATTTTGAAGGTAGGATCTTCAAATTTTGTATTTAGGCTAATGATTAAAAAATAATTTATACGTGTTTCAGCATTTTCGCATTTTTTACCTCTAAGAAGGTTAAATAGGGGATGGAAGTTTGTATGGAAATTCCGTCAATTTTGATGGCAGGATCTTCCAATTTTGTTTTTGGGCTAAAGATTAAAAAATTATGAACACATGTTTCAGCGTTTTTGTATTTTCCACCCCTAAGGGGGTTAAATAGGGGATGGAAGTTTGTATTGAAATTCCGTCAATTTTAAAGGTAGGAACAGCGCGGGAACTCAATCCCACGGGAAAACTCTTAGCTGCGGGTGAAACCGCGGGGCGGAAAGCTAGTTTTCAATAAAAGGATATGTAGGTCAAAAGTCGAAGGACAAAAGCTAATAATAACTAGGTAGGTTAGGGGGCGTTTAGCTCTATGATTACCAACTATAAATGTAAATTATAACGATAAATAAAAAAATCGACCCAGTGTGAGTCGGACTCGCGCATGAAGGGTTCCATAAGTACCATTATCTATACAAAAACTGCAATATATCACGTTTGTTGTATAGGAGCCCCCCTTAAATATTTATTTTATTTAGCTTTTAGCATTTTTTTATAGCGGCAACAGAAATACATCATCTGCGATCAACTGTCTAGCTATCACGGTTCATGAGATACAGCCTGGTGACAGACAGACGGATGGACAGCAGAGTTTCAGTAATAGGGTCCCGTTTTTACCCTTTGGACACGGAACCCTAATAAAAAATATATTCCACGGCTTTAATGCAGTTCATGTCGTCTCCACGACGGTTTTATCGCTTTAATATTAATAAATCACTGTGGAACTGTGCCGTGACTTGTGTTCCTGGAAGCTAGACTAGGTCTCTATTCGTAACAGAACTAAAACAATGCTATCTAGCGCTATATTATTCTAGAATTTAAACTTACAAACATTGCCAACTGCTGTTTGGTTCGTGAGAAGACAATTATTTGTAACGTTTTCATATTTGCGAGAATACCGAATGCTGACCTCCAAACTTCAATAATGAAGATGGCATCCCATGATGATGATTTGCGAGAAATACCTGTAGATAATTTAGTTTTTCTTTGCAATTATAAATATGACTCCTTACATTTTCTATATTTGTACAAATGTAGCTCAACGTAGGGAATTTCAAAATAAATTAAATAAATCTATTAAAATAGTATCTATTCTTAAAATGTTTCTCAAATGTTCCTAAAAGATGTGGATAGTATCGCGTAATTTGTGTAGGTATATTATTCTGTACAACCTTTTCATCCTTAGCAAAATATCACCATGTCTCAACTTATAATAATAATAGCCCACCTTACGTACTGTTAAAGTAGCAATATGTTCCAGTAAATACTTTATTACATACAGCTGCATACTGAATAGTTCCTACTAAGTAATGAATTACATTCCACACAGTCTATATTTAATTCCACAAAAGTAGACCATTTAAACTACCATTGCACCCAAGAGACGTATAAAACCCCGATCTGTATTTTTTACAAAACATTAATAAAAGTATAATCGTACAAAATAGCCCACTTTTCCGCTACGGGTAACTGTAAGCTGTAGGTACTTATTTTAATAGCATTTGACAAATTAGTGGCTATCGTGACTTTAAATCATTATAATCCATGACACCTCACTATTTTAACATGAAACTTTTAATTGATTTATGGATAGATTATCACTATTTTAGAGACTTTTCATTGTAACTTTGTCGAATTATCCTTTCTTTCCAGAGAAATATTTTTTTAAATATGATTTATTCTAAAAGGTCGTAAGTCACAAAGTTCGTCCGTGTGTAACTTTACCCTTTGCCAAGAACAAAAAAAAAGTGACAACTTGATTGTATGTATGAAACACCAGTAAAGTCGATAGTACAATATTATGTGGTAAAGTGCTGGTTCTATGAACCTATATCCATTAATGTTTATTCGTTGCAAATAGCGAAGTGAACAAATATAAACTTTCTTTTCTTAGAATATACTATTTTTAGGATACAAGTATTAAAATAGTAACATAATACCGTGAACTTCAAGATAAAAAATAGCATTATACTCACGTGTCGTGCTACCAAGGTCACGGAAATGTTATTTTTAACTTGTGTTTATTATTAAACTTAACTTCCTTTTTATATACGAGCTCTCCACACTGGAAATTACTTTCCTGCAGGTAAATACGGACATGGAATAGGTACGTGTATTTTCCGGGAAAACTCATTTGCACGTTACATTCAAGATTCAACAGAATTTCAGTTTTGTTGGTTGATTTGCGATTTTGATTCCGTGCGTTCGTGAAATGCGGATACCCGTAGGTAATTTTGTGTTCGAATTTATCTGAAATTGGATCCAATACGGTATACGAGTACATTTTCGAACCGCTTTGATAGACAAAAACATTTCCGAATATCTAAAAAGCTTTAAATGAAATCGATTGAAAATATGATTTTGTTTGCCGATATAGCTTTTTTCCCTGCATTAGAAATTACATATTGCAAGTTAAGTATACCTAACTTGCAATATGTAATTTCTAATGCAGGGACTTACCCTTATCCTTTTTATTATACTCACACTTACCCTTTTTATTTATATTTATTTATGTACACGCTGTATTTTATTACACTTTATAGAACCTTAAAATTTAAACCGTATACCAAGAATAAACCTACCTGCATAGAAAGATGAACGGTATAAGATTTAAATTTGTATGCGGAACATCTCCAGTTTTGAAATTTGTTTACTGAAAACACAAAGGCATAACATTGTTGCAGCTTAATACAAGTGTAAGCTGTAAACAAGCAGTACAAATAAATATCGCGAGCCGACAAGGCGGCAAGCGGGCGTTGTTGTCACCGGTATATTTGCAGGAAAGATTTCCTACACGAAGAAAATGTATTTGATTTATCAGCACTTGAGGCTGGACCTTCCGCTCGCTATAAATTTTATTGTGTTATGATTTAGGGCCCAGCGATTTTATGGTAAACACTTTGTTTTTGATTTATGATCGCTCGATGTGTGAGCCTGTCGATGTCCGCTCATCTGAATAACAAAGGTCTAAATTATGGTTTTGTCTTTCCATCTACGCTTTTAGATTTTTGATATCACTGAAAAAATTGTGTTTGTTTTGATTCAATGCAAATATACCTACTGCTTTGTCTCTAAAATCTTGCTTTTGAATAAGACTGATAGTTATAATAATGTTTTTCTAGTGATATAAATTAATTAAAGTTTCTTTTTTCAGGTAAGTAAACAAAGGCAGTTCTGGGCGATTACCCTATCGAAGATCACTGGTAAGAACGCCGTTATTAACACTTATGTTTGTTAATGACAGAGATTATTCTTCTTTACAAGTACTATTTATTAATTGATCTATACTATTAAACGTGGTGTTGATATATTTACGGGAAAGTTAATAGATTCAGAGAGGCATACACACATTTATATTTATTTATATTATTATAGTTTTTATCGGTATAAAAAGATCTCAGTTAGAAAATCAGGTGGAACTGGGGAAAATCCCACAGAATGATAAATTGATAAAATATCATCTTTGTGTTCCCCCCTTGGAAACGAACCCAGGACCTCCGGATCGGTGCCCATGGCTCAGACCGCTAGACTACGGAGGCAGTTGACTTAGGTACTAAATTGAAGATTTAAATTGATCTAACTTAGAAAAGTAAAATTTACAAGCTGAACTAGGTTATTTCTCGTTCTCTGAGTTGTACGAAGAAGCTCGCAGACACAGTGAGGTCTTTAACCTGTCTCTGGCAGCAAACGAATTAAATTCTTAACTTCACTTAATGGACAGTGAAATGAAAAAGTGTACTCTCAAGCATACCTACCTAGTATACAGGTTGTGAGTAAACGGGTTCAAAGCAGTTTATTTTAATTAAGTTCATTTGTTTCATCTTCTTTTATTATACTTGTATTTTTTATTACCCGCAGTGTTGAATATACCTAGGTATATCATCAAAAAGTACTATTACATCAAATAGAGATAGTTAAATAATTTAGTTATTTGTCCGAACAATCCGTACTGGCCCCACGTGGTCGACTAAGGCCCGATCGCCCTATTCCAGGGTAGACTCGTGCCTTTCGGCGGGGACGTATGAGCTGATGATGATGTAGACGTACGGAGGAATTTTCTTTTGGGTTTACCTTCTGAAAAAATGATGGAAAACTTAATATTGTGACTTTTCCTTTTTATAAACTTTTCTTTTTACTGAACTAGGTACGGCTTTTTCTTGAATAACAATACAACAACGCTGTATAGAACGCTGTAAAAAAACTATAGAACGACAACCAGAACAAGATTTTGTGTTGTTAACATTCACAAGTTACGTAGAACGTAGGTATTGTAAAGTGGGTGTCGCGAGCTAATACAAAGACTAACTTTGAGTACAAAGTATTTGTTGAGTACGAGTTATTTGAAGTAAATTGTACTTTAGTTTGTTTACTAATGGCCTTGTTAGTTGGAATTCAGTAGAATTAATTCAAAACATTCTAATATTAAACCGGTAACCTTTACCGGCCTATCTTATAGAAATAAACAATTCAAAAGTGCTGGTATTCTACAAACGCGTGGGTTTTTCGAGTCGTTTTCTTTTTATAGGGCCGGGGCATACATACGGACAGACAGACAGATAGACATACTAGACTAAATGATAAGGGTTTCTAGGTGACTACGGTACCTACCTACCCTAATAACATTTTATATGAGCTGTCAGCTATCATTATAAAGTGGATGTATAAGTAAATGCAAATTTTTTGCCAATTTGTATGTCAAATCATCTCACATTTTCGTATGTATTTCGTCATACCATCTATCGCTCAGTCAAATTTAATAAAAGGTAACAAACGAACAAACATCCAGACTAACAGAGTGATAACTTTCGCATTTGTAATGTACCTAAGTATTAGTATTTATTGTATTAATAGTTATAATATATTTAAATTAAACCGCGAGTCGACGCTTAGTATTTTAGCCTCTGATTTTAATTAAAACATAGCGTGATAGAATTTAGTACCTGCGTAGAGGCTAATAACCCTAAAACCATGACTATTGCCGTTAACTACTGCGATAAAATAACTAACATTGTAGGGATAGGGCGTTTTTTTCACTAGACGGCACGGCAACGACACGGCAACGTCCCAATAACGTCCATCTAGTTCCAATCTGAGCGCTCACACACGCGTATGCTTCGCACGAATACAAAACACATGCAGTTTGTCAGGCCGGCGACGATACCGGTAGAAATTAATGCCGTGCCGTTGCCGTGACGTTGCCGTGCCGTCCAGTGGAAAAGCGTGCCATATAATTTCATGAATTTTCATACATTATCTCTTCCACGATACCGTCGATGATACCGTGCCGTCGCTGGTGCCGTAGCCGTGCCGTCTAGTCGAAAAGCACCGATATTTGCTGTTCCATTCATAATTTTTTTTAAATGGAACCGCAAATAAAACTTTGTTTTTAGTTTTTCTAATAAAACAATAACTAATCTATTTTTATAAAGATTCGACATGAATTAGAGTAAAAAAAATGTATTGAATATCCAAGGCAAGTTAGTTTTTTGCAAACTGATGTACAATACCGTTTCAATTTTTTATAAGAATTTGCATTCACTTCCGATGTTGCTGAAAAAATTCACCCAAAACTTTCTTCATAATCTGCAATAAAGCCATTTCTATTTTCGTCAAAATAAAAGAGTATTTACTTTTTATTATAATTCAGAAGTCTTTATGAGAACAAAAACGGGGAATTAAAAGTATTAATAGTGTTTGCCGTTAATCCGACCAAAGCTAAAACGCTTACTTTAACTCGGAGAAGTTTATACGATTATGTACCATTTTACGACCCACCGAGTACCTTCATAACTTGTTCGGTTTATAGGGATGCTTTAATAAGACGGCCGCTTAATATTTTATTCATTTAATTAGTACCTTTACCATTTATTTCACACCAACAAAAACTGTTATAAACTAAATTTAAAGAGGATTAAATAATGTTTTTATTATGTAAACTGATGTTAACCTTCACCACAAATCTTACAGAGTGTTGCGGCATATCGTACTTTGTAAGCGGTAAATATAGTAAATTATGAATTCTACCCATGGTAGTACGTTTATCATCAATCTATGCTGGACTGGGAGCGATAGAAAAACATAGAATGTGCCAGTTGCATCTCCTCCCGGACATGCTATAAAAACCAGCTAAGGGATTCAAGGATTTCAGTGTATTTCAATTTAGGCGATGGGCTGTCAAACTTCTCACTACAGCAATATACAGACAGGCGTGATAGTATGCATATATGTAGGTTATCATCGTTAGCACGTAAGTAAGCATAATTTTGAGTATGGAAGCCCCCTAAATCTATAACTACAAAACTGATATAAACCACAATACAAATAAGAGTCTATTACCACCGATTGTACACAGTTAGGGCGGGAACAACCGAGTAGCGTCTTAACTCCCGTCTGTTATTTTGTTAGCCGATAATTACCTGTTCCTCCATTGCTACTGACAGATCCTATTACATTAAAGGGGTCGAACTGGTTCCATTTGGCGGCACACGCTGGTGCCGATTCTGTTAAAGACACAACTAAACCAATTTTAGTTTGGTTCTGTCACTTTCTAATATTTGAATAAAATAGAGACAACAGCTCATTATAATCCTGTCAAAGTGACGTATAGTGCTTTAAATAAGATGTCACCATAATAGCATGCCGTCTTATTTTAGGCGTATAACGTCACTTTGACAGAATTATAATTAGCTGTTGTATTTCTGTCTCTATTTCATTCAAATTTAAAAAAATGACAGGACCAAACTAAAATTAGTTAAGTTGTGTCTGCAACAGAATCAGCAGCACTGTTTCTTACACAAACACATTGTTTACAATACGAATCTATACATGTAGTGCTATTATATTACAAAGGGTGTTGTAGTTACAAATTCTTACTAACAATTTGAGTAGATTTAAGGCCCGTATTAATAAATCTGCTCTTGAGACTGACAGTGCGTTTGAGTTTGTATCAGAAATGTCATTTCAGCACAAAACCCAAACTTGAGATCGCTTTATAAAATACGAGCCTAAGTAAGTGTCTAAAGTTGAAATTGTTTATTTTATTATAACATGCGTGTCCCTAGGTCACTACCTATATTGATTTTGTATGATATAAACCAAAAACCTCTTACGAATGTAAAACGGAAGGCTATAATAATAATACCTAAGGCATTTTCAAGTATATAATTATTTTTTCATTGTAAAGGTATTAAAATTGCTATTATTACCAATTAGTGGTTCATTGTGTTTCCTTATTTCAAAACCATTTTCAACTGAGTAAAGTAAACTAACATTCAAATTAACAAAACGATTCACAAAACTGTAAATTGTGCAAGCAAATTCACGATTTGAATGATCTTTAGCGATAAAAAAGAGCAAAGTGTACCCTTGAAGGATTTTCTCTCCAATTATTTTGAAAAGCGATCTCTTGTTTGAAGGATATAAATCTTGAGTTTGTCTGAGTCTAAAAGTTGGTTGCAATAAAAATATTATCTCTATACTTTTTATCTTTTTGCTCATCGTAAGGGGATGAGATTCGTGATCACTACAAGTTGCATATCGCTTAAATCCTCTATCATTTTTTGATCTTTTGCTATTCTAATGGACTCAGAAGTTTGATAGGGTTAACATTCCGCAGCGAGTTCAATTATATTACTTCAGACTTCGTCCACAAGATTGGCATAATACACACATGTAGTTCCGCGATAGAATTCACCATTTCACACTATTTTCAGAATTTCTCCATTGTTTATTTATTTATTTTTTAAAGAGGGTATGTTGCATACTTCCGCCTGTCACGCGCCGCCATTTTCATTCGCTTTCTAGTGTCCACCGTTTCACACGCGCTCGTGGTTAAAAATAAGAAAAAATAGTGCAAAAAACCTTTAAAGTGAAGTGAGTTTACGGCATAAATGTGCCTAAAAGAAAAATAGACGACGATTATGATAAATTGCAACGAAAAATTAGACATTTAGAAGATAAATATCGGCGCAAGCGTCATCGTATCGTAGTCGTAGCCGCCACCGGCGCCGACGGCGCCATAAGTAGTCGCTTGCGCCGGCGTGATTATCGGGACCAGTATCGGTACCGCTCGGAGGAGTCTGACTCATACCGAGTAGGTACTCGTCTGACGCATCCAGCAGGTCGCGGTCAGATGATCAAACAATGCAAGGTATGAGAGTGTGTTTTTATCTTTTGACAATTTTGTAGGCATTTTGTGTTGCGAAAAAATGACAATTTTAACCTATCCACAGTCTTGTATTAATTTGATTTTGTCGTGTAGTGACTGATTACAAAGTATGGGTACTGCGGTGTGTAGCATAAAGCGTAGAAAATTTATCGCCAATAAATATGAATTATTTTTGCTAACAGTACTTAAATATTAAATTCACTGCATGACAAATTAATTCGGGATATTTTTAATATTTCACATATTTTCTTCAAAATTCTTTGCAATCCATTATATTAATGTCGTGGAAATTAAATCGGCTTACATTTTAAGGTTTTTTTTTTCGATGATACCTAGGTAGGTATTACGTTATTAAATTCTTCTTCAGTCGGCTACATAATTATTCACGTCATGTTCGTAATAAAGGATTTCAACAACGACAAAAATTTGTCTGTTTTTTCAGATTTTTTTATAACCAAGTCTTATAAGTACTTTGATCTTGCAGTACCGGAACTGTCGGCAGCTAAATCACGTGGTAGCCAATCAGGGTGATCGAGCTCTTTTCATAAAGGGCAAAAACTGATCAACTTAATCAAGAGAGGCTAGGGGCGTCAATCAGGGCGCCTCGTTATCGAAACGACCAGTGATTTTCTTTCGCTGACCGACCGATTTGAAACGTCCGGCGCCAACCAACTCCGTCGAAACTCGAGACTTTTATCTACTCACTGCCGCTTTATGTTGATTGGCTATTGAGGTAATGAAGTAACCATATTTCACTACTGCATTCTAATTATTGTTTGATTATAACTTTTAAGCACTTGCGATTATTTTCACTCATTTTACTATTTTAACGGGTCAACTCGCGATACGTATTTAGTTAAAACGTAGGAATTATCTTTTGTCCTTATGTCATTATTATTATGTCGTTACTTTCATTACCTAAAATACGTAACAGATCAACTCGCGATACGTATTTTAGATAATGAAGGTAACGACGTTTCGACTATGTTTCAATATTTGTATGATTGTTTCAGTTGTGTCAAAATCTACATATTACGAAAAACCTTATTCTGTAGTTGTGTAATAAGAACTACAAAATAGCTCTTCGGGGTGTCTTTTCCAAACAAAATGGCAGTACCAAAATTTAATTCCGCAAAACAATACAAAAACAGCTCTGTTGAATGTTCACTGCGCAATAATTTTCTGCTTACCTACATTGCCGTCCGGAGTCTTATTATGTACCTAAGGATCCATAATTACACTCGTAGATTAATTTACTTAACGAATATTAATTTTGTAAGAAAGGCAGGACAATAGCTGCTGTAATTAAGTAGAGAAAAGAGCATTGTCCGTAACGAGGCTATAGAGTTGGAGCATTTAACGTCCACTGCAGTCATTTCACATGCTAAACGTCCTTCCTAAAGGTTTAAATTCCATGGAGTGCGCGACAGTCGGCGTGATTACCTCGTATCGCACCGGGTGCCCGGACTATAATGACAGCAATAATTTGACCGTAATCGGCCGCATGCCAGCTCTACTCACTACCTTGGGATCCAACTCCGATTTTAAGCCAGTACTATTTTGCGCATCAGCGAACAACTATCTAAATCAACGTGGATAATTGCCACTGTTGTGTCGTTATCCTAATCGAGAGCCAGCAATAAACTTTACTGCCGACTTTTAAGTTTCAACTTCGGATAAAATGCGCTCCTACCGAGCTGTGACGTAATCCATGGACGCTAGTTTACCCGCCTGAGGATAACTTCGGGTGGTAATTAAAATAATTTGGCGGGTCTAGCGGGCTTGTAGTGAGGCAAATGATTTAGTGACCTTGTTAATGGGTTAACTTCATCAAACTTGGGCCGGCGGCCGTGTTAACAACTCGCCGCGCTCCATCACTATGGGGTTCTGGGATATTTACTTAACACGCTCTTGTGTATCCACGTTAACTACGTTTCGTAGATGGACTATTTTCGAGTAAATTAAAGTTGTTTCAATAAACATTTACCGCCACTGTCTTCGATTTTCGTTAGCTGGATTTCTCTTTTCAAATTCGCTCTATCGCAAACCGTAACGAACGAAATAGGATCTCTATCTAAACAGTCCACACCGAACGGGGCGTCGGATTTCTTATATAAAGCCCATTGACCCGGCGCGTGTAACTCACGGACCGGGAGCGGGACAAGCGGACAATAATGGTGCCCATAATTTGCCTGTAATGGGCCTTACACTATCGCGCTGTCAGCCCCACCAAAAATAAGCTTCTTTCGCGTAAATCCCGCGCGCAATTCCGGAGACCCGCGCTATGTGTGACATGCTAAACGACTGCTAAGCGGAGACAATGATTTTGTTAGTCCCGTCCGTGTTTTATGGAGTCACCGACGAGATTTGTTGCGCATGTGACGGTGATTTTTTAACTTTTTTTACGTTAGTATATCGAAAACTGTGTCAATGTAAAGGGTTAATATTTATCAAGACCGCCAAAATCATGTATTAACTACCTACAGTAGTTCAAAGAAATTGGATAAAGATGTTCTATTGCTAATGTGAAGTCGCATTAAAGATAAGTACCTAATTTAACTCAACATACATAATTAGGTTACTTTTATCATCATCTTTTGTTTCCTTGAACAAACCACATTCACTCACCCACTTAGATACCTTTAATATTATTTTGCCGTTTTCTCTGTTGCCTTTATTCCTACTTCACGAAACTCAAACCCAAAGGTGATATTTATGGAAATTATTTACCGGCACGTGCGTCACATGGCCACCATATTTTGTTTCTGAAAATTTCGGGTCGAAAAGCAAAACTCTCGCAACAAATTTTCTTCTCCAAGATAAAAATTGACAGGGATGCGATGAGGTTCCTTAATGTTGCAAGGTGAAGTAGGTAAGTACACCTTAACTACAAAAGTTTGCGAGCGCCGGTTAACGGTTAGCGACGCGTTTATTAGGAACTAAAGTTTTGGTGTCCTCCTAAAATGGAGACCTGTTTTGGCTATTAACTTGTTTAGCACGTGGCTGCACTAAAAGTAGTTTTGCTCGGGTCTTGATGGGTAAAGTTCCGTATTTCACGAGACCGTGAAAGTGATAGGTAGCAAACGAAGGTGCAAGCACTTTGATTACAGCTAAAGTTCTTATTGAAAGATTTGAAGAGTTGTTACAGTTGAAAACTTAAAATAAACAGCTTTTAAGAAAATTAATAATTTACCCAAGTTGTCGAAAAGATGAGTCAATATAGGTACTTTAATCTATAAAAAAATACTTTCATTTGTTAATTCTGTAAGTCATGTAAAAGAAGAAAATAAGCAAGAAAAAAGAAGAAATAAGAACCCACAACAATAAAAAATACAATATACGGTACCTGTTAATGAACTAATGGCATCATCACTATACTTTGTATTTTTCGCGTGACGCCAAATCCAGCGACTTGCCTCGCTTCGCTTGTCAACTGTGCTCGGTGTGCGGGAAACAAATGAAAAACACGTCAAAAGTATTTAACGTGACGCCACACCATGCCTCTGGCTGCCGCTGGCGCTGGCGGGCTGCCTTTGTTCCACAGTATTCCGGGGAAAAGTTTTTTGATTCCGTTCGAACAACGAATCGTGTAGAAATATGAAATAATAGTTGTGCGCGCGACACCATTCGTTTGTATAGATCGAACATGGATTGAAACATGGAATAGGGAACAAGGGAATTGAACATAGGCACAGTAAAGATGTGTAATTTTGACACAGTTGGCTCGTACCTACCTATTAATTATCTAGAAAACACAAGCGTCTTTATATTCCATTACCTTTATTATCAATTTTAGTTAAAAATATCTATTTCTCTCTATTAGGTACCATAGAAATCGTTATTTTTTTAAATAAAATATTTTTATTGGTAGCAACACAGATAAAAATAACACTTATCTTACCGGTGCCTTCTGGTAAACTTAAAGGGCCTGGCCTGTGTGAGAAGACACCGCAAATAAAATATCATCTAAAAGCTTTTTGGCGGGTTAGTTAGAAGTATACCACCCATAGGGCCATAACTAGAGCAAACAAAGTACAGGCGTTCCATTAGATATCTATACAAAAAATTGCATTTTTTTAAAGAAGGTATGACTATGACCTTGCTTGTACAAGCGTAAAAAAAGTTTCCTTTCATTATTCACCTAAAATATCATACTTAGATGTTAGCTAAAAGCTTTTCTGTAGGTAGTTGGAAGTATACTAGTGCTTAATATAAGACGTGTTGGGCAAACGAAGCAGTGGGCGTGGCTGGGAGTCGCTAGAGGCTTTACGAGGCTCTGCTATCTTAATTAATCGCACTCTCTTTATTACCACCTTCACGCCCGTTCCGCCGTTTCGGAGGTCAATCCATTCCGAATGACGGCCACCCCGTTTTTGTATTGCTTTATCTGTCTTAATTTAGATAATTTGTCTACAATACATACATATATACATACATACATAAAATCACGCCTTTATCCCTAATGGGGTAGGTAGAGCAAAAAACTCCCCAAACATAGGTCGTTCCGCCACGTCTGACAAGTTTTGAGGGTTATTACAGATGATTATGTATCTAGCATGAACCATGCTAATTTTGCTATAGTGATGTCAGGTGAGGTTGTCATTGTCAGCCCATCGCCTAAATTGCAATACACTGAAACCCTCGAGTCCCTTAGCTGGTTTTTACAGCATGCCCAGGAGGAGATGCAGCTGGCACATTCTATGTTATTTTATCACTCCCAGTCCAGCATGGAAGAAAATTTACAATATCGTATAAAGTCTACAATTCCGACCACAATTATTCTATCGTTAGACAAAGTGTTTCGCTTGTCAGCCAGTCACTTAGAGCTGATCTGCCATACTTCCTTGGCAAGCGGATTTGCAAGCGAGATTATATTTTCATATCCACCTACGATAGAGTTATCATATAGAACACTACTTCGTTTGATTGCAATATGAGTGGTTATGTGCTACCTACATACACCAATCCGACTACACAAACTCTTTTACGTTTTGTTATTAGCCCCATATACAGGGTGTCCAGGAATTAATGGATAACCCTTTAACTGAGGCTAGCTTGACCGATGCCCTACTTGTAAAAAAATTATGACCTCAGTAAAAGTGTCACTTTTTTTTTTTTTGTATTTAAAGTTGTATGGAAATCCTTAATAGCCCAAGGGTTATTATGTGATTTGAATTTGGAATGTCATGTGAACTACTAAGAAAATAATTTTCAGAAAAAAAAAAAATTGGCTGTGTGTATATTAAAACTGTTGCCACACTCGCCTTCTGCGCCTCCCGGCGAGTGTAAAAAGGCTGTATGACTAGTTATCTGTATGTGCTCTTTGCTTTGTATAAAAAAAAGAAACTAAAAAAAAAGAAAACGCGGTTTGATTTTGCAAAAGTTTTTCTTTCATTGATTATTACTTCCATTTCGTAAATTGTCGAGTGAAATTAATATTTTGACTCCAGAAGACATTGTGACTAGTATTTTATCGTATTTTGTTATTTATGTTGAATATGTTAAATACGATCAATTAGTTTTTTGGAAAAATACGTAGGTAGTGGATTGGATTGTGAACGTGAAGTGTAGTTCAGTGAGTGTGAATTGACTTTCGGATCTGTTGCTTCTGGTATGTTTTCAATATTTATTTATGTATCAATATTACATGATTAGGTATATTTCTGAGCTTTATTATCTTACAGACGCCTGCCACCGTCTAAGTAATCTGTGCAGTAGGTGTGTAAAATATAGTATGCTCCTCGGGAATAAATGTGTCTTCGCCTTGGGCAGACTTGAATCCCTCGCTACATTCAGGATTCTTGTCATAATTCCCTCGCTTCGCTCAGGAATTAAAGATTTAATTCCCTCGCTGCGCTCGGGAATTAATCCTAGACTCCTTCATTCCGCTCAGGATTCAATATGCTGCCCGTGACGTTAGACACTGCTTTATTCCCTCGTTGCCTAATATACTATAAAGTAGTTCTTAGCAATGTAGCTCTGACACCAAGGTTCTTCGGGCTACGGCCAAATTAACTAGAAAATTTAATGACTAAGAAGAACCAATGTAGTAATTTTCCTCAAGGAAATTGAAGCTGGTCTCTGTTTAAATATGAATATCTATGATTGTATACCGTATCTACAAATAACCTACTGTACGTACACACTACTCTATAATAATCTCGAGATCCCCCAGAGACGTTTACATAAACACTACCCACTCTGGAGAAGGACCACTTTCACAGTAGGAAATTGTAATATTGTAGAGAGCTATTCACAACTGTAAGTCAAAATGTTGATACTACGGCATTAGTGAGTACATTAGGAAGGCAAATGGTACTTCTGTTTGTTAGTATTATGTGCATTTCTGATGAAATTTACGCTAGCGTGTAGACACATGCTAGTGTACCTATTAGATATATATGTGTGTGTAAATGCTGTTTTATATACCTAGCTAGACATTTTATGATTTTATAATAATAAACTTGTCTTAGAATCATTTGATAAAAATAATTTTGTACGTCAACAGCCTAACACAATATGTCTAATAAATAGTAGGTACGTATTTTTACTGATAAATATTAGTTTTAGCATTTAATTATACAAGAAACGTCATTTTCTCTAAAAACTGTTCACAAAAGGTATTTATTTTGATGTCTACATTGCTTACTATAACCACGAGAAGTTTGAGAGTTTATGATTCTATAATAGTTCATGTAAGTAGATTGTAACTTCAGAGTACGTTAGTAATCTTGTTGAGAAATATTTTGAATTTCACTGGTGAAACATTTCATAAGACGTGGTCACATCGATAATACGGCATTGAGTACGTTCGTTTATACAATATTCTTTGTATTGTTGTAGAGGTAGGTAGATATACCTATTTGTGTACGATAAAGAGTATTCACATTATTATTAGCTAATAGGATCGTATAGGTAATATAGGTAGGGCATGCAATAACTTGTATATGCATAACATTTTCACACTATCAGAGAAAATAATATGCCAAATAAAGTAGAAAAATCCCAACGTCTATTACCAATTGCAGTTTTTTATCGTGTTCTCCATTTTATAAACACTTCTTTTTATTCACTTGTATACCTGAAAAAGTCTGTACACTTACGCAGTACCTATTCCCCAATCAAATATTTAGCTAGGTGTTTGTTCGCCGTACAGGAAATAGATTGCGTTTCCCGTTAGAAAAGAGCTTTGACAAGGGGTAAAATACAATTCCTTTTTACGACTTTCTTGCTTTCTAGCAAATTGCTATGTTTTACGGTTGTAGACCTTTGCTATGTAGGCGTATGGTTTTCAATTAAATACAAAACCCTTGCTTCTTTCAAGTGATATAAATTTTGTTTTACAACTACTAAATATTATTAAGTACTTTGGCGCCAATTATATTATAGGTCGGCGGAGGTAAATTGAATGAAAATTATGACGTGTTAATGTTATTACTTTGCTTGCGTTACGTAAACACAATAATTTCATGAAATTATTATCAGTTTATTCGCTTAAAATGTTTGCGACAAATTTTGCACAATATTTTCGGAATCAACATAATTTATGTATCAAAGTTTTGAATATTGAGCCAAAGTAATAAATAATAATTTTCGGGCGATACACTCACCGTAGTATATTACATTTCTCCATGCAATCACTGACGTTTTTAGGTTTTGTCAAAGGTAAAAAAACAGAACTGAAGTTTTAAAAAGGAAATAAAGCTTTGAAAAATAAAATAAAAACCCAAAAACCCTTAATTAACGAAGAGCTGGGAGGATGAGTGAGTACCTAAGTACGAAAACTTTATGTTATATGATTATGAATATTTATGACATAAGATACCTATCACAGTCTCCAAGTATGTCATAGTTTTAGTACGAGCTGAGATCCCGCGGCAATAGGTAGATATTACTTAGATGTATTTTCTGTGTTTTTGTGTAGTAAAATATTTTTTGTATTGAATTGTTGACAAGTTATTTTCGGTTAAAAATTGTAGTCATAATTTAATTAGGCATACATAATCATCACGCCTATTTACTCCTAAATATTCTTGTAAATAAGTCTTATTATTTTTGTGTAGGTATATATCCGCATACTTACGAATTTTTAGGTACATAATTTTACAGTCAATTATGTTTCTTATAACTGCCACGTGGCAGCAGTGAGCCGGGTTCTGGAGGGAAAACTCGGGAACCACTACTCGTAGCAGCCAGTAGCATCTCGTAGCGCCGTAACCCGTAGCCATCCCGTAGCAGACTGGAACTCGCGTCGTAGTTCATGAAACCGCTGACAGATGGTGCTAGGATACCACTTGTTCGCAAGAAGTTCACTCTTATTTTAACAGATGGCGCTTTACGAAAATATCGAAAGACTACCCTACCTAGGGAGCATGCATGAAGAAGCATGGAGAAAATAATATAGACCCTACGAAAATAGCCTAAATTTAAATTTGCTATCTTATTTTGTACTTGGTTAATATTTTCAATCCAAATATAATTAGAAACATAGATCATTATGTTGCATTTGATGTGTACAATGTATGGATAATATTGGTCCTACAGTTTGAGAATGAAGGCGAAACTACGTTTGTATGGAAATTCGTCGCTCCGGGGAAGCCTTAAGTAGTTTACTTCTTTCAACTTTTGCAAAGTTATCAACATTTAATAGTGACGGGCGACAGCTACGAGAAGTTATATTGGGCTTTCGAAATATACGACAACACAAAAATAAAGTTGATTTTGCGACGCGGATGACCCTCGCTAGGCGGCTGACACTGGCTGTCAATATCGTCCTTGTTAAGAAACTTTTCAAAATTGGAATTCCAAAGTTGCGAGCGACGTGCCGGCGCGCAGTCCACAGTCGGCTGTGTACGCTCCATGTCTCAAAGGAAATTCGGTAACGGCCCATGTATTTACGCGGGAATTGAATTATCTACTGTGGCGTAGATTATTGCATTTGCTCAGCGTGAAATTGCTAAATACTGAAAACGGAAAACATTCAATTATCGTCTACCTTTTCGCTTTTTTATTTATTTTCCAAAATACTTTATAAATTGGAACGAGTTAAGTACGTAATTTTGTTTTGTTACAGATCATTTTTATGGAATGGATTTTTTCCATATTGGTGATTTTATTTTAAAAAATATTTAAAAGAAGAAGAAATTATTAGTAGCTGTATATTAAAAAAAAAAGAACTTTCTAAAGCCTCTATAATCTGTGTCTAGATTAAAAAGATTTCATGAAAATAGAGCGAACCTGACGTGAGGTGGGAAGCGTAGGCGGGTGCTTTATTGGACACAGGAAACGAGTCTAAAGTTGCATTGCGGGGATTAAATGCAACCCAATTAACTGACGCCAGTCGGAGGCTTAACATATTCACTACCAGTGACGTCCTAGCACGTCCTAGTTATAACACTTTAAAGTAAGGAAATCAGACTGAAAATAGGAAATGTAGCAAGATGTGAAGAGCAAACGGAAACGCAATGACATGTGAGGTTAGATGGTTACTTTTCTTTGTCATAAATATAAAAAGAAAATCTAAAACTCAGTCAACATAAATTTTATTCGTATTTTCTCTTAAAATCCAATAATTATCTAGGTATGATTTTCATTCAAAAAGTCCACTATGGCTATTGGAAATTCTAGTGCAAGTCTGCTATCGAGTAGCAATCGTGCGCAGACCCGTTTCTGCTGACTCACGCTAGTTTGTGCCGAGCAAGCTGGACTGGATATCAAATTAGTTTCTCAGTGATTACATTATCTAGCCGTCATGCCTGCACCCCTGATACCATAAACTGAATTATCATCCCGTCATCCTCGGCTTTAAGGTTGAGTGATTGAAATTAATTCAAGTTTTTTGAAGGTATTACAATTTAATTAATGTGTCACCGAAATTTCATGTTTCTTCTGAAAATTGATTCAGTAAGTAAGGCACCTTCAAATTTTTTTTATCTCATATGATTTCGGAGAGATAGGTAGGTATTTAACATGATTGAGATTGCTCTACGTAAACCAGTTTTTAATTTTCTTATATTTAAAATACGAATAAAATTTAAATTAGTATCAAACGTGAGCATGAAGGCATATACAATACATAATCAAAATTAATACGAATTTTAAAGATCAAATTTAATAAGGTAGACAGACTGATTAAATCGTGTGTGGAAAGTGACGTGTTCGGTCTCTCTCGCACGCAGATTAGCGCCATCCAATAAACGTCGCGCACGTCGCGCATACTGGAGGGAAACTGCTAAATCCATTGTATTAGATTTAACATGCAGTGCTGCCACCTCACTGCCCGATACTGTACTATCAGATTTGCTAACAAAACTAGATTTTAATAATATGTTAAATAACATTTCACCTCAATTTTCTTTTAACTGCAGTATATTAAGAAAATGTATTCATTCTTACTATAAATAAATAGTTGTAGGGCATGATAGATAAGATAATTTTCACTGTTTTTTTCTGTGTACGTACGCTATAAAATAGAATAGAAAGTGCTTAGTCTCATTTTCTAGGGATACATTTTATTAAAATAGATCCAAAAGCTCCAGGGGTTACCAAACTTGATATCGAAATGTCCATAATAGAGCTATCGATTGCGGTATACATAATCAGATGATAATGGAGGGGATGTGTGACATATAGAGTACAACAATGAGAACAGTAGAACATCTTCGTAAAGCTGGCCATAGGTTTTATGTTTTATTATTAGACACTCTAATAAGCGCGATCAATAGCGTCTACACAGAAATTTTAAGGTAGTTAGAAATACGCGGATCAGTACCATCATCATTAACTTGTACCAGTCCACCACTGGCTATTTATTATACCTTTCCCAAGGGTGTGATATCTGGACTTTTGAATTCTGTACATGCCATGCATGCCCTATCGTTGGTCAGCGCTTCTTCTGGCAGAAGGAAGTCCTACACTTTGTATTCTTTAACGTAGTCTTAGATAAAACCTTGAATTCGTCTGCTCTATCGAATATATTGGTTCTGCGACGTATGCAAGGAGGACTTAACCTATGGAGTGAGCATTAATATTTTTTTGTTCGAGACACAACTCAGCGCTTTATGGTACAGGGGGAGGTGAAATCGTCAGGCTGCTATTGGCTGTGGCGTCGCAATGCAACTGAATAATTAGCCAATCATGACGCAATGCAACAGATTCAAATTAGCCAATCATATTGACAGAAATATTGTGACAACCGGTAAAATGTGCTAATGTTTTACTCCATTGGATCCAGTTTTTTTTTACTGTCTCTCACTTATACTATGGTACAGCTAGTGTAATACTGTGAACAGCTAATCTATTTATCAAATAGCGCCCGCATTCCGGCCTGGGCTGCAAACTCCACGCATTGATTGAGTTTCCAAATTGATGCAATGCTACTCGTATCAGTGGAATTTAACTTGGACTATAGCTCTCCAATTCTCTAGTTATTAGTTTGGATATAATATCAAACCAACACAGTTTAAGATTTTGAATAAAACCGTGCTGTATACTTACATATTTTATCGATAACAGAACCCTGATAGATTATGATGAAGCCTAGCATATTATTTTTTAGTTTCAGTGTTATTCCCCCTTTCCTGAAACTCTACCTGTATTAAGCTTGTTTCAGTCTGCTTCTGCCGACGCAACTGGCTTGTGGCAAAGAGCGAGTTGGACTCAATATCCGGTTAGCTCTCCACTGTTTACGTTAGCTAACTAAACGTCATGCCTCTACCTCCGATATAATCCAAATAAGACAGCTTTAGGAATATTAGTGTTTTCCCTCTTCCCTGCCACTTTACCTGTATTTAGCTAGTTTCAGTCTGCTTCTGCCGACGCTACTGGCTTGTGGCGAGGAGCGAGTTGGACTCGATATCCGATTAGCTCTCCACTGATTACATTAGCTAGCTAGACGTCATGCCTCCACCTCCGATATCATCCAATTAAACCCGCCATTCAGCTCTCGCAGATTGGACGTCACGACTTAGGTACTATACTTACCTACCTGTAATAGATATCGTGATTCGGATACAGTTTCAGTCAATATTAACTGGAAGACTGAAAAAAATGTTAATAACTTATTTTGCTGTTTTTTATTTGGGTAACAAACATACTGACCTAAAACCCAATCTCGTCAATAATGGTAGTTGTACAATAATGAAATGTCTTTATTTCGATTCTATGAAACAAGCTTAGTAATTTTTCAGTAGGTAATTATACCCGAGATGGTCAAGGTACCATAATTATTATAGCATTCATCGTTTGGTTATTCCACTTAACTAAAACATAACCAGTAGATATAGGTAATATTAATAATAAATACACATAGTTCACGATATAAATTTGCTATAAGTTAAATAGGTTAATTAACTTACTGACCACTGTACTGGCTATATAGCTACATAATACTTATCTTGACAATCTGCGGTCAAGTTCCAAAGTGGATTATAACCCTAATACAACCAAATTAACCTCATATCATAATCAAATATGTCTGAGATGACATTACCACGCATTAGTAATTATTGGTACGTCATAAATTAATTAACAACTAATTCTGGATTGACTTCCGTCTGTCTCAGTCGATACCGCAGTACCTACTACCTATCTATGTCATAGCTATAACTATTATAAGCATACGTATTTATAATTATGTATACCGTAAGTACGTGGCTATAGGTGTTCTATCTGATGAGTACAAGGACCAGTAAAACAAATTCATATAATCTACTGAAACTGGCTATAATCAGACCCAATTTGCTACCCGGTTTGAAAATAGTTTATTGAGCAAACACGTACATACAAGCAAAGATTCAAATGAATTAGCAAGCGGGTCTTTAAAAGACCTATTTCAGTCTCTTATATGAATTTACTGTACTTTCATCAGCTGTGGCAAAATGGAATGCAGCAATTTATCGCAATGGCGGCATTTACTTACTTAGTTGTACGTATTTATATGCCTACGGACATGTTCAACGTCACCGCACTCAAGTTTGCTAAAAGAGGATAGATTGGTAAACATAATAGGCTAGGTCCTGGAATAGGACATGGTATTAAACACGGGTGAAACCGCGGGCGGAAATCTAGTTAGTTATCTATGATATGTTCTAATTTGTTGAGCATTTACCTTTGATTTATCACTAACAATAAGGTTCGTATTTATAAAGCGATCTCAAGATTGAGAGCAATATTAAGTATGGATTTGACAGATCGTTTTGTACTGAAATGACATTTCTGATACGGACTCAAACTCGCTGTCACTCTTGAGAGCTGATTATAAATACGGGCCTAAGAATTGTCTCTATTGTACCTATGGCAAAATAGTCTTGAAATGTTGAAAAATAAATCAGAATTTTCCATCGCTAAAGCGTCAGGTAAAATTCAGCCCACCTGGTTTTTCCGCTAGTTTGCCCGGTCAGTGGGCTGCAAAAGTCAGCAAATGGCCGTCCAGCGGATTCAGCACACGTGGCCGCTTGATGCCCGCCGACCTATTCCCTACGTGCTAAGACTCAGTAATCACAGTCTAACAGTTTTAGCTGTCTACAGCCGCTGCGCTGAAGACAGTCGGAATCACGAGATTCTTCAGTCGCACCTTCTGCTGCTTTATGAATGTGAATGTTGTTTTCTTTGCTGTATGTAGCCACTAGATTTTATAACCACACATGCAAGTGTCGTTGCTGTCTGTATACGTTTATTATACCCTTTTTTCTTTGCTTATACAATTATTATGTTATTAATATAAATTATTATGTTCGGTTTTTAGTGATGTAATAGCTATTGCATTGCATTGCAAATAAATGGGCTCTCGATTCAGAGGTGGTTCTTGGGTCGTGGTCATAGGTCATTTAATAATTTCCAACTTGGTGTAGGTGGTCTCATTTATGAATGGTGTGTCAAGTACCTAACTTAATATTTTATGCTTGTGGGGTAGCTTAAACCGTCGGTTCCAGAACACAAACCATATCAGAACCCTATAAGCATGGCTATAAGTATAAAAAATATCCAATTACTTTGACACCAGGAATAATCAGTTTGATGATAATAGATTGCATTTGACATTTCTTTAACGCTCAAGTTATAGCTGACATATTTTTAACTAGCTGTCAAAATGTGACCTATTCTATTAACTTTTCTCTACTAAAAAATACGTAGAGGCTTTTAAGTATATGACGATAGAAGGCAACTAACTTTCATAGTCAACGTCACAAAAACAACCTTGTCTGAAATCTATGCAGGATACTCTCACCATAACTGAATTTCATACTAAGCACATGATTATCATATCCCACTCAACCTCACTTTGCGCGTAGACTTTTTACGTGCACTTTTAGCAGTAACATGGAGCGTCGTACATTTTAATGCATTTTGCATAGACCTTATGCAGAGTGTGTAAAGAAGGTCAGCACATGAGTGCAGATGCAGTTTTAATACGGCCCGCGTGCTGGCCATATTTCACAGGGCTGTCGTGTCCCCATTGGCTTGGCGCTTATTTTATACGTGATCGCAATCCCGGCCGGGTATCTTTCTAATGTCTTTTTGTTTTGGCAAATGATGAGCATTGGGTTCCACTTGTTGCTTGGGATGACTCAACAGTAAGTATAACGATGAACAAAATAATAATTTTAAGAGTATAAAAGAAAAGAATAGAACAGAATAGTGTAGAAATTAATCTTAAAACCGGTGCAACTTGTTTTATGTAGGTAGTTACAAGAAAATAATCCAAGAAATTGATCTGTTTTGTTTTAACTTTCTTTACCTTATCTGTCCCTTGAAATTCATTTTTATCACTTCAAGCTAGGCAAAGATTGCTTGTATACGGCGGCAGCTATGCTCTACTTGTACCAACACAAAGGGTATATTGAACATAATATTTTATTTTCTGTCTTTGGTGCGACTTTCACTCTTCCTCTAATTTCGTATCAATAGGTAAAAAATAAAAGAGTCAGACATGGTCAGACAGACAAATACAAATGAAATCTCAAAAAAAAAAAAGTATACTACGTCGTGGTAGAGGCATAAGACCCAACTAGCAAAATTGTGCAAAATCGCAAGATCTTATCGCTACATAGAGATATTAAAGTTGTAAATAAGTAACGCTTATGGCTGCTAGTGATATATATGTGATATGAGACACCAGATAGCTGTATAACAATATACAGCCTAATTGGGATTATAACCTACGATATAAACGTTTACATAGCTGCCTTTTACATTACATATAACACTGTTGTAAAATAGTATACTCAAAACCTCAATTAGAGCAGTTATGTTGTATATTAGTGTTTTCATGATACTACTATAACGCAAATATGAACTTATGTGGCTCTGCTATCATTGATATATAGCCAGTGTTATATTAGAACCTTTGCAGTTAACTAGTGATATAATAGATGTCACAGTAGCTGTTTTATCACAGATATGCTCTATATGAATATCCACTATCGCTTGCGTTATATTAATGATAACTGAACCTTTATTACCACTCAATAGATGTAATGCAGCATAATATATTTCTCATTTATCACTGGCAATATATTAACTTTCTTATATCTAATATAACGCTAAAAAGATGCATATTTATTAAAAATGGGCGTATATGTCACCTTTCTGCTGCATATTGGATTTCTTGACATCAAATTGTAGCAAAACATTATTTTATGGCTGACGGTGACGATATTTTATTTCACAAGTTTTTATTTTTTCAAGTTTGTGCAAAAACATGGATCAAAAATGGAGTAATTACAAGAAAGGTGGGTCTTATAAACGCAGAAGAAGGGAAAGAACATTGAATTTACCGGACTATATCAAAGGTTTATTTAATTTGAACCTGAGGAACCCTAAACACCGTAATGGCGGCGAGATGTTGTAAATCTTCTGGTTAGCAGCTCCCTTAACTCTAATTAGTTGTATATAGATGTGTTTGCAAATACCTAATTAATAAAAATATTTAAATTTTAATAAATATTATTAATTCGAGGGGGGCATTAAAAATACAGTAATAATATGGTACCCATTTATCAGTAAAATTGCAAGCGCATATGAATTTCACCTAAAACTTAAAATATACGGTCAATTTTTACCGATGGATTTCAAGATGGAGGAAATTATAAAGATACTTACCAATATTATTGGTTTTTATTTAATAAAATCCTGTCAGAGTTCCAAATCACGCACAAGTCCGCACAAAACAAAAAAAGTGTTATTATAGAATCCCAATCAACAATTTGTAATCAAATTATTGTAAATCAGCGTTAGCTGCGACCCTTCTGTTTCCTAATTGTGACACAATTGAATTTTTGTCACTGATTTAACACCAACTAGTTCAGAAGGACACATATATACAAATGATTTGTTTCCCGGTAGTCCTAAGCGGAGCTTTAATATATCTAATATATCTCCTAATAGCCATTAAAGTGGGGCCAAATTCGCATGATATAAGCTTGTTTACAATAGATATGCGACTGTTTCTACAGCTGATATACAGCTAATAATAGCTGTATATCGAAAATTTTGCTAGTTGGGGAGAGACGAGCTGTAAAGGAAGCGTATTTATTAACACCGGCACACGGACGAGTAAACACGAACCTGCTTTATATTAAACCGAGCGGTCTATCAGAGGCGCCATTAGCATGCGAAGCCTGTACAAACTTTAGACAGGATATAAAATAAAAATGTTTATCATGAGCGTTGATGCTGTATACGCTGAAAACTTCGTTAGAGCTTTGTTTGTTCACTCTTGATGAAAATACTACTAGTGTGGCAAATACTGGTTATATAGTCAAAAGAAAATTATACAATCTAGCAGACTCACCAACTTTTTCGATATAATTTGTTATTTGTAATAATGTTAGTGGTCTCGGTCACCAAATAATAATGTTATAATTACTCACAAAACTTTTTTTTTCCTTACAATGTATTTAGCTAATTCAAAGAAAACAAGTCTGGCTTCTTCAAATTTATTACTCAACAAAGTAGCATTTTTTTCTATCGACATTTTTCTCACAGAAGTATTTGTAATAAATAACAGTAATTCTCCAAAACGTATTTTTTAATCTTAAACTCGGCATGAGCTTTGTTCATCGTTAGTGTAAATAAAAAATGGGTGCATGTACTTATGTACGCGCGTGAGAATTTATACTTCTTTGACATTTTTCATAATAGAGGTTCTATGTCTACTTTGTGGCCAACTTCATACTGTTAACTTTTTGTGTTACAGATGCACGCGCATCGTAAAATTTCACTCACAACATTTTTTCTTAACGCGCCTAAAGAAGTATCTTCAAAAACTTAGAAGAATTAGTTAGCAAGTATGTCTGTGGCGTTGGTAACTCTGTGGTTTGTGGGTGAGTCTTTAAATGAAACCGTCTCTGTTTACTCTGTCGATTTAAAATGAGGTCTGAGTGCAGCAAACCCTAACAATCGCAGCCCGATCCTTTTCCATCTTTTCGACGATATTTTAATTTATATTCTCGCTTTCGGGTTTAATCAAACTGTCGTTTGCAATAGAATTTTATTTAAAAAATCTAAATTGAAAGGAGTAAAGACCTCTCATTAGTGTAGAATTCTTGAAAACATCTAAGTAGTTAGGTAGTTCAACCCTTCTTTAGGCCCGTATTTATAATCAGCTCTCAAGAGTCAGTGAGTTTGAGTTCGTATCAGAAATATCATTTCAGTACAAAATGGTCTGTCAAATTCATACTTATTTTTCTCTCAATCTTAAGATTGCTTTATAAATACGAGCCTTAACGATCAAATATATAAATATTATTAAATCCACTCTACCAATATAATATGTCATAAGTCTAGTCGGATTTGTGCTACCATAGAAAAACTTACTTGTTAGTGCTACCGAAGCTAGATGACGAGTTATGTTTCGCAATAGATGGATAAGCAAACAATTTAATTTTCTTAATATTGCTATCGATTCTTGGAGAGCATGACTTAACAAAAATCATAAAAAATTGTTACCATACCTTTCTGTTCTCTCAGGATAGACAATGACAGGTGACCATTGCAGTCTGAGCCAAGAGTCTTTTCTATCCGAAGTTCATAATATTGATCTAAACATAGTCACGTTGTCAAAATGGTGTTCAGTTTTCGAGTACGACAATGCTTGCTGAATCATTCAGTCTGACAAGTAAGATTATGCCATGCTTTTTAAAATGATCTTTATACAAACTAAGTCAGTAGACATCTACGCCCACGTCAGTGGACCAGAATTATCCCTATTCATCACCTATAAGTATCTATCATCTGCAATCAATTCATTTGCATAGTAAAACAGGAAACTCACAATGTCAATAGCAAAAATAAGTTAGGGTTGTCAGGAAAGCGTCGGCGAACACAATCCAGTGGATTAGGCATAGAACACGCACTGCGGCTCTCCAGTACCGAACCCCGTGTCTTGGTATTTATGTCGGTCGCAAACCAAACAACTTGTAGGCTGTTTATTACAGTTGTTCTTTTCAGCTCACGACGTCGTTACCGCTTCGATAAAATATCGTGCCGATTCTTTGTTTGCGACGCGCCTTACGCCCTGTCTTCTGTTGATTCCGAATTAAACGATTTTTTCTGTTTGTTAGAAGTCTCAGTCGTATTGTGATCTTCGTTGCATTTGTGAAATTTGCGAAGTATTGTGATTTTTCTTTCTAATTGGACCGTGAATTCGTGATTTTTCAGTCGACTGGAAAAGTCATAAGACATAAAAAGTCTGTAACGTCTTTCAAGCTTTGAATATAGTTTTCATGTGTTGATTGAAATATCGAAGTCAGAGTTTACAAATCGCATTATAAATTATTATAAGCCTAGATAGGTATAGTTTGTATGACGATCTTTTATTTGGTACCTGACAACGTTAGCCTCAACGTTTTCTCTATTAGCCGCTATCGACATTCAACATATTATTGAGCCTAAACTCTTTTTCCGCAGATGCAGTGACAAAATGGCATGAACGGCGCCCGGATGGAGCGGGCGGGGCGGCGAGCGAAAGCGGGCTCGCTGAGCGGGCTGTCGGGGGGGCTGCCAGCGAGCGCGGGGGGCGTGCGGCGGCAGCGCTCGCTGGAGTGGGCCGGCGACCGCTACAGCAGCAGCGACGACGACCGTCCCGCGCACCCGCCGCTCGCCGACCGCGTCTTCGCCTCGCTCCTTGCGCAAGCCACGCAGCAGTTTGACGGTGAGACCTCTATCACTCACTCCCTCTACAACGTGTAACAAAAAGGGTATATGCATCGAGAAATGTGTGAATCTACTCATGAAACTGAACATCTTTCCCTAAGAAACATAGGAAGAAAAACGAAAAATAAATTTTGACTTTCCATACAAAATACATCAATCAGCTGATAGCGCATTTAGTATGGGAAGTAAATTTTTTTTTTTCGTATATCAACCTATGTTCCTTAGGGAAAGTTGTTCAGTTTCATGGGTAGATTCACACATTTCACGATGCAATACCCTTTATGTTACACGTTGTATAGTTGGTCTAGGCTCACTGGAGTAGGCTGGCTATTGACATTCTTCAATATAGTCGGCTGTAGAGCTGATAATTAGTCCTACTGGAAATAAGGCACAAATCAATCCACTAAATCCGATATACTTACATTCGTATTTGTGGACCACGCTACATCAAAGACCAGCTCTATCAATTTATTCTACAGAAACCAATAAAGTTACAGATTTCCTAGAAAGCCTAGCCTTTGTGTCATTTAATAGGAACTCTGGAAAGCCTACGTAGTTTCCGAGAAACTAAAGGGCAGAAGCTTTGAAATTTCAGACATAGTTTGAAACCGTTTGATGCATTTCTGAATTTGGATATCTATTCGTAAATATAATGGACAACATCAGTCCACTCCAGTCCAGTCACCCGTTGGTTTATATTTTCGATATTGCAATTGTTTTAAAGATATTTTTAAAGATGTTAATTTTTTTAACATTCCTGCTTGAATCGATATTATTTGAATTAAAATGAGTTAATAATCTGATATTTTGTAATAAATAATCTTTCATAATGTCCTTGCCTATGCTCTAGAGGTAGGCAAGCTACTACATTGACTTAGTACTACCAAGGGACGAGAAAATCTGCTGGGTTTTTCGTTCCAATAGCCATGATCTCAATGAAACATATAAAAAAGAAAAACGAAGGAGACATCACACAACCCTGTATACGGAACGAATACAAAATATTATACTGTTATCCTTACTCTAAGCCTTCCCAAAAATAAACATGCCACAAAGGCTGCCGGACGAGACGCTTGTTGCATAAAGTCGCATGCCCTGTAATATTTGGCCGGCGGCGACTGCTACGAGACTACGAGCATCTACGAGCTACGCCGTAGCGGGATCAGCTTAGAATTTGTTATTCACCGAGTGACACGGCCGAAGGTCCACGCTGAGCCCTAACAAGTGGGATCATTAGTGGAGCTACGCGGGGTTGATGCGGGGACGGGGGTAGTCGGCAATTGATAGGGGAGCACCCTGCGGTGAGCTTATGAGGAAAACTTTACACGTAAAACTGGCGTTCGTCTACAGTCCTTCTGTCAAGTGAACCTTGATGAATTTGCAGAGCGAAGCACTTTTTTTACAATCTTTGTTTTTTTTTTTTGTGAAGTTTGAATAATGGAATAGTCAGATGCAGAGAAAGAAATAAAAATGTATGAATCAGAAAAGCGTCCTCAATACGGGATTTCTTACAAAACCGGGAAAATCTTTGAAGAATGCTGTAATATCCGAAAGGAAAGCGGCATTTGAAAAATAAATCAAGTGTAAATGGATCAGTAATATTGCACGCCTCCGTTCAATTTGTTTCGCAGACTCGTAACAAACAGCTTATATTAAACGTCAACCAGCCAATATTGGAATAAAACACCCATTTCTACTTTGTAACAGGTCAATTTCAGGTCTTTGTAGAAAAGCAATTATTATATCGGAAAACAACCTGATTTTGTTTCGTTTCTGTATTTAGGAATCAAATTGTGATTGGTAAGGTAGTTTTTAGTTTCAGGGCCCAATTCATGATTTACAACGCAGTAAAAATCACAATTACCTGCCGAACAAAACATACTTAACATAGCGGTTTTTAGATAAAATATGGTAGATACTTGCCTATGTAAGCAAAATAAATGGACAAAGAAAATTTATTTTTATCTTGTTTATCGGAAAACATTTTTGTTGTCTCAACGTTGTTCAAACACAATAGGTCGGTTACAGATTATCCCGAACTCGCAACAATCTAATAAGGTGGACCCTTCCCTAACGACTGCGACACTAAAATTGGGAAACTTAACAATGCTTCATACGATTCCACGATAATAACCTCCAGCTGCCCACACAAACAACGACGGCATATTCCACCTTATAGCTCAGGTATTAAAGGTGGTATTACGGTGCGGAGGGGTTTAGTTTCGAGCTTATGACGAGGCTTGTCTCTATGAGAACGAACGGCTCTAGAGATCCCAGAGGTTCTGTTTTTATTGCCATTGATTTGAATACCCACTATATAAGCGGCTTGTTATTTCTGGCTGATATTATATACCTAAGTTTAAAAAAAGATAGTATTTATTTATTTATATTTATTTAATGTTTATTGTACACAAGTAACACGAGATCAAAATACACAAGGAATAACGACACAACAGGTACAACTTAGTATTATACTAATGACAATATAACATGAGATATAATCTTGGTTCTTCTGAATTTTGTCTATCTGGTATTCTGCTTGGGAAATATAAAATAAATAACAGCAAAATATAATCCAAAACTGAGTATGAAGATTCGGCCAACATAACATACCTACCTCGTTGAAATAAAATATACCTACTTACGATAAAATTATAGTTTAAAATAATAGTGACTCATCATGACATGAGTATACTTGTTGAAATTATATTTGTAGAAAAGCTTAAATTACTAGGTACTTACTATGAATGTACTGAACCGTGTTATTCACATGTTCATTTTGCTATTATAATAATAAATTCTCATCTAGAACAAAATTAAATTTTGAATTTCGTTCGCTCAGACAGCGTGGTACAATATGAACTGTTATTGTGGCTTAAGAGCAACTCTATAATAATATAGACGTAGCAGACTACGGGCCGCAATCATAGTCGAGACTCAGAACCGCACTTGGGAGTCGATCAAGCAAGTTTAAATTAAACTCTTACTCAGAACTTGAGTAGCTTGTTAATTTATAAACGCAACCGCACTCAAATCAGGTACGTATCAGCTAAATAGAGTTCATAATCGTGAGTCAGTCTTTTTCTTCTTCTTTTAACTTATTTGGCTAATGCAACTGGCAAATCAGCCAGTGTCGAGGCTGCATTCCACCAGATTTTCCCCAGTTGGGTTAGGACAATGCAGGCTGAATAACTTGATTGACTGGGGAAGTTATACAGAGTGCTAAAATCAACTATACGGGGTGTATGGGGAAGTTATACAGGCTGTTAAAAATTAACTATTCGAGATGTATGGGGAAGTTATACAGGGTGTTAAAAGCAACTATACGGGATGTATGGGGAAGTTATCCAGGGTGTTAAAATCAACTTTACAGGGTGTATAGGGAAGTTATACAGGGTGTTAAAATCAACTTAACAGGGTGTATGGGGACGTTATACAGGGTGTTAAAATCAACTTTACGGGGTGTAAGGGAAAGTTGTACAGGGTGTTAAAATCAACTTTACGGGGTGTAAGGGAAAGTTGTACAGGGTGTTAAAATCAACTATACAGGGTGTATGGAAAGTTATACAGGGTGTTAAAATCAACTAACATGGTGTATAGAGAAGTTGTACAGGGTGTTAAAATCAACCATACGGGGTGTATGAAAAGTTATACAGGGTGTTAAAATCAACTTTACAGGGTGTATAGAGAAGTTGTACAGGGTGTTAAAATCAACCATACGGAGTGTATGAAAAGTTATACAGGGTGTTAAAATCAACTTTACAGGGTGTATAGAGAAGTTGTACAGGGTGTCAAAATCAACCATACAGGGTGTATGGAAAGTTATACAGGGTGTCAAAATCAACTTTACTCTGTGTATGTGGAAGTTATACAGGGTGTTAAAATCAACTTTACAGGGTTAAAAACAACTTCCACATACACAGAGTAAAGTTGATTTTGACACCCTATATAACTTCTCTATACACCCTGTAAAGTTGATTTTAACACCCTGTATAACTTTCCATACATCCCGTATAGTTGTTTTTAACACCCTGTATAACTTCTCATACACCCCGTGTAGTTGATTTAAACACCCTGTATAACTTTCCCATACACCCCGTATAGTTAATTTTACCACCCTGTTTAACTTCCCCATACACCCGTCTAGTTGATTTTAACACCCTGTATAACTTCCCCTTACACCCCGTATTTTTGATTTTAACACCCTGTATAACTTCTCCATACACCCCGTATTGTTGATTTTAACACCCTGTATAACATCTCCATACACCCCTTTATGACTGAACAATCCAAAATGGCGCAAAACACATGGCTGATACGAACTTAAGTCAACTCCAGACCACAATTAACTTATACGTGATAAGCGACCCATCTCGAGTGCGCGCCCGCGTTTTAAATTTGAATTATAATGTTTATAAATTAGGAGCGACTCGGCTGAAGTCTGAGTCGTGATAGCGTTCCTAAGTAGCAACTAAAAATTAGACTGAGTAAGACAGGCGACTTAAAACTGTACATAAAACTAGTATCAGATTTGAGTGACTTTCATAAATACAAGCATACATAAATGTTCACGGTAATGTTCATAGATATTACCACACACTGATTTCATCGCTACGTAAAACAGCAATAAAGATTTCTTGTATCGTATCTGAACATAGTTTATGTTTGTATATGGTTTATTTTTCTAAATTCTTGGTCATGTAGTTTTTAAACGACTCCAAAACAAAGGAGGAGGTTCTCAATTCGGTTGTATGTTTTTTCTGGATAAGCTTCGGAAGTATTTTGGATGGTTTATTAAACATAATTACATAAAACAAATAATATCAAAATTAATAATACATTAATAAAAAAATTACAGATTTCTAATCAATGATCATGAACAACCAATACCTCAAGGATTCGAATATAAACAATTATTAGCATGTTTTTTGCATTTCCATCGAGTATTTGATATCAAGGCAATATGATTTGGAATTCACTGAGCAGGAAAATCGCATGGGAAGAAAAATCTTATTAATATTATGAGGAATATGATAAATCTCAAGGCGTGTGCAAATTCATTTATTACCTACGTCCTCAATATACCTAGGTAATAAAATAATATTAAATTCTTCATAATCACTTCCAGAGCCAAAAATGTATTGATTGATGTTTTAGCTATCATAATTATGATTAAATATGATATCCAGCGGATCCTATCCTAAAATTGTCCAAATGCTTAAAACTGAACTAAATTCAAATAATTCTAATAACCTATTTTTTCTTTACGTCACATTTAATTTGGTTAGGTACCTATTTGGTAATTGGTAATCACAGCTTATTTAAAATAGCTAGTAGGATATTTTTATGTGGTGGGTATCTTTAACAAAATTTAATAAAAAGTTCTTAACGCTTCGAGTGTGCAGGAAAACGTTCTTTATTGACTGAGGGATGTTATTGAATTCTTGGTGCTGAAAATATAGGACAACGTAGAATACGGATCAAGATAGTCGAGCGACATCGCTTTTTAAAATCAAGCAAGAAGAAAACTTTTAAGCAAGGGTCTAACAACAACAGTGCGTTTTTTTTTTTTGCCGGAATGGTTAGGACTACGTATATCTTTTTAACTATATGGTATATAATAGTCTCAAGGGATAAATATTAGGAACAATGTCAAAATGTTTATGCGAAAGTTTTCGCTTTTAAGTGCTTCTTTATGCACAGGGTGTAAATGTTTCCAAACACAATTCTGCGAGCACCACTTATGCATCAAATTGTAATGTCGAATTTTTGGGTGGGTGTAGAAAATATTTGCCGATAAAATTTTGGGGTGAGATTCTCCTCATGAAACTGTACAACTTTCCCCAAGGAACATAGGTCGAAATTATGAAAAAAAAAATTTTGGTCCTCTCATACAAAATAATAACAAAAATGGTGTTAGCGGCTCCACTCCAGTCATTTTGTAATTCCTTGGGGAAATTGTACAGTATACCCTAACCTAAAGCTTGGTCAGCAATTTTTTTTTGCACCCAATAGAATAAATTGTGTAATTAAGTAGTATAATTGTGTAGAGCGCACTAAGTTATATCCAATTATAGTTCAATTTCGATTGATTTGATATAATTAAAATTATTTTGCCTCTGAAATTCGTGCTGAAATTATGTTATGTCAAATTCACTGAACCGGCTTCAATTTGCTTTAGTCAGTACACTAGTTAGGTTACTTTTAATTTGCAATGGGCTTGCCTTTGAATAGTCTAGAATAAAACGATATTTTTATACGAAAAAACCATTCATTAACAAAAAGCAGTCAAATATTTCAAAGTACCTACCGACATCAAAGCACCAGGAATACCTATCGATTGCATTATACGGTCCAGCGATGCATTAAACCATGGCCACACTGAGAAGCTAATCACATTAGTTTCTTCAAAGGTAACTCTAACAGCCTAAAAACTCCCATTTGCATATCTGCCCGGAACTTAGGCACATTGCACACCGACCGATGTGTCGTGGTGTAGGCAATATGCAGGGGCCCTCTAACACTGGCTAGAGTAAATGCAAGGTAGCATTTTATTCTTGCAAATCCAGCATTTTTGCCACAACATCATTGTGTCATCAAATTTTCTCGTACATTACAAACTTCACTATGAATAATGTCCAACTTTTATTTTTCAAAGTAAAGAATGCATGCTAGATTTGCTTGGATTTTGTCTCTGAAGCAATTTTTTTTTTATTGGAACGTGGCACTGGGGCACCCACGGCGATCCTACACAAGCTATTGGGTGCGTCCTCCTCAAAACTAGTAAGATCTGCGTCATGACATGACTCTTTTAGAAGTATGCGATGCCCCTTAGGAACGCCAGTAATGTACCACTAAATTATTCAAACCAGTATGAATCTCATTGGTGAACTTTGTGGGCATGTAAAGTACGTTGTGAACTAGTGCCGTAGTAATGTGTCTGAATTACATTTCTAGCGTTTCCCGGAGAAGGAGCGCGCAGTGAAATAAAGAGCTGTCTGCGGTTTTATCTGAGACTTTGTTAGCTTAGTGTTTTAGTTACATTTATGTTATTCTAATTCTATTTCGCAATTGATCATTGATTTCGTAAATTATATTTGATTGTTCTCACTATGTTGGCTGGCAATCGAATTGAATTTCAAAAACACAGGGCTTGGTAAAATAATGATTGTTTTATATTTAAAAAAAATACTCATGTCATATGTACCCTTTTGCCTAATACAGCAAATACTGAAATATACTAACACTGAAAGCCTCTCCCGAAAATGTCAAACGCGCCTTTTGTCGAGTTGTAGCAAAATATTGCTTTGGTGCAAGTCAACAAAACAGGGCAAACACTTATTGCGAAACAGTCGGTGGAAACAGCTAAATGAACAGAGCGTAGTTGCCTCGATCCACTGAACAAACGGTTTATGGCCCGTACCAATATACTAACTCGATATTCCCTCAAAAAGAATACCGAATCCTACTTTCACGGTTAGCCTGGTTCATCTGTACTTACCTACGATTGTAACTACAATACGTAAATTTTAGTACATTGAAGATAGCATAATTTATTTTCTGGAAGCGTATGGTCTGGATGCTCATGAAAATGGAATACTTATAGGTATGTCTAAAACCATATTTTTGCAATAAATACACAAACTAAATTTCGTAAATTACACTGCTTCATTCGTGACAATGAATTTGTGGCATACTTGGTACAAGATATGAAATGAGTGTGGTGTGTGTATTTAGTGTACAGTAAAAAAATGCCATTAAGCCCTTAATAAGACACGAAAATCAAATGGTTTATAGCTGCTTATAGATTAAAAAAAACAGTAACAGGCATTTGCTACAGCTTGCCCTGTGTAGCTTTTTGAAACCATTCCAATCAAAGGTTGTGCAAGATATCTAAAGATGTATAATAATGTGTTCTATTTAGTATTAAGTAACTGAATTTTACCCTGAGTAGTTGGGACTGCCGAACGCGGTTTGAGAGCCCTCTATGTGTCGTGCCATTACACACGAGTACTGCGAGCGAAACACGTGGCCTGGCGCTTTACTGGAACAACAGAAGCTATTAGATGTGGTAATACTCTGTTCTTCTTTCTTGTCGTGTGGGTTTTCGAGTCGATCGACCCGATGAATCCTGGTGTCAGAGTTTTTAAACCGCGCTATTAGGCCTCTGACATGTTTATAGGTACTACAAACAAAAATAGATTACATTGTTGACTTTATTGTGATGTCTCCATAATGTTACCTTCGCTAACAAGCACTGGAAGAATACATATTCTTTCATTCGGATAATAGCATCATCTATATTTTTAGTATCTACACACATTCACGAGCGTACGTACTTAGTTTATGTAGCTTATTAAAGTAGCCTGCTCAACTTCAATCAAGTTTGTACGTTTTCCTAGAAATATTAAAATAAGTTGGTGTACTGTTCGCCGAGATTGGAAGCCGTGAGGCGGCGGGTAGTTTCCATTTCATTCCGTATTTTTCTTACACAAACGGTATTGGCGTGTTATTAGAGGCAAGCCCAGTACCTAAGTGTGCAATATCAGCGGCCGGTAAGGAATATTCTCTGGTACAGGTAGGGATGCTTTTCGTTTTATTTTCGTAGCACTGCTATTTTATTCAGTCCTTATTACGCTACATTTCTATACCGCGGTGTCACCTGCTATTTTATAGGTTTTTCCTGTTAAAATAAGATGTGTCCTCTCAGTAAGAAGAAGTAGCATAAATATTTTTTTTAGTCTTTACTCTTCGTATACCATGAAAATCTCATTTCGGCGCAAAAACTGCACAAACACCCCTTCACGTACCTTGAATATTAGAAAAGATACTTCCTATATAGTCGCGTAGGCGTTTGTGCCTTTTGTAATGTACAATCCGCGATAATATATGTTCCTTTTTCCACCAATGAGCGCATTCGGGGATTGAGCATAACATGTACAGCATCAAAAATGACTTAATTCTGTTTTCAAATTCTTTTTGCCATCACAAAACTGCGCCTGAGGCTCCAGTGAACCTGCAGATCGCGAATTTGATTTTGTGTTTGTTTTACGCTGCCGTACCTGTTATTGCGTCCCGACACTATCGCGCAGCGGCATCGCCGTTATTGCATGGAAATTCTTCGACGTGCAACTTCATTGAGCGACTCTTTTGTATAAAGGTTTCTGCGCAATGTTCCCTGGTTATTGTTTTTCAAAAACGACCCAACCACGAGCCGGGCTGATATTGCGTTCCAGGAGCACCGGATCCGGGCTCACGAGTGGTTTATTCAATTAACCTGCTGCCTTCGTATAGGCTTTAGGAATTGTACAGATAAGGGAAAAGGAAGAGTATTACGTTATTTCTGCATTGGAATTGAGGTTTCTTTTTTGTACAGTTGAATAAACGGACGTTATTCTCATGTTCAAATTTTTCAACCATACGAGGTATTGAATAATGTTTCGTATAAATTTATTTTCTAGGGTGTATCCTTGCTACTTTCGACGTCTGAATGTTTAAAGGCATGTTGGATGGGATCTGGAAATCTAAACTTATAAAATCGTTTGTCCTTACTGACTGACTGACTGACTGATTCATCAACGCAGAGCCTAAACTACTAAAGCTAGAATCGTTAAACTTAGAGAGCAAGTTCCTCTTATAACGTAACCTCCCACTAAGAAAGGATTTCCGGATTTTCCCTCCCTAAACGGGTAAGAAGGGGGGTTGAAGTTTGTATGAAAGTCCGTCACTTTTGAAGGTAGGATCTTCAAATTTTGTATTTAGGCTAATGATTAAAAAATAATTTATACGTGTTTCAGCATTTTTGTATTTTTCACCCCTAAGAGGGTTAAATAGGGGATGGAAGTTTGTATGGAAATTCCGTCAATTTTGATGGCAGGATCTTCCAATTTTTTTTTTGGGCTAAAGATGAAAAAATTATGAACACGTGTTTCAGCGTTTTTGTATTTTCCACCTCTAAGGGGGTTAATAGGATGGTAGATGGAATTTTGTATTGAAATTTCGTCAATTTTAAAGGTAGGAACAGCGCGGGAACTCAATCCCACGGGAAAACTCTTAGCTGCGGGTGAAACCGCGGGGCGGAAAGCTAGTAAACAATAAATGGTAAGACACACTGTACGTAAATAAGTAGGTAGATACTCATCGTCATAAGTACTAGAATCGCAACCTACGTAAGCTGTTAGAAGGTATACTTAATTAAGGTAATCTAGGCTACTTTATATTTAAGTATTGTAGGAGTATATACAATATCTTTATTATTCATAATGATTATCTAAGTAACTTCTAATTCTGTTCCCATGAGTATAAAAAAGGAATTCAAGTCTGGACCTGAATTTGTAAAATCTGAATATTCAGTATAAACCCTATTCTAAACTGAAATCCTTTTAATGATTATTTGTATCCTAAGTTGCAGTCCAATTAACACTCAGTCGAATATAAAAAGTCCATTTCTTTTACCATTCCAATACATTGATTACATTAAATGCAGAAGGTGATATAAAAATGGGAAATAAATTCTAAAAGGAGGTGTTTATTCCAACTCACGTCCGTATTAGAATTCCAGGAATTATGATAAATGTTCGTCACATGACAGGTGGCTTTGTGTGCCATGTTCGAGGCAAGTTCATTTCACGCAACTTATTGACATGTTATTGAGCCGTGTAGCCCAGTCAATGAAGAAAATTTTAGTATGAAGGATGCCGAAAAATTCTACCGTCGTCGCTGATACGTGGCAGTGTCCCGTGCACAGATGTTTTATCTCACGACTGCAGCTTAGTCATGTTGTGTATGTAAGTGACAAGTGCACCTACACCTTAGTGTGCGTTAGCTCGGCACACTTTTAAGTAGTTGGTAACAGCATGTCCTGTATCTGTGTACGCATGAGGCTTATTAGCAATCGTGACATAAAAACTACTGCAATAAATTAAAGTACGCAGATTATAAAAATTAATTAATCTAAAACGTTTAAAAAATACTTTCGGATTATTGTGACATCAGCACACCAAAAAATTGAATAAAATTACAGTGACGTAGATATATTTTTCGAAATCAATTTCCTCGTTGATTGGACTACCTATGACGGAAGCTAAGGAACGTGGTATATTGATTAATTATTTTAAAAGGTTTTATGAATAGTTGGCAGCATTTTCTGTTCCTTATAATTTGAAATGATCGCACAGTGTTTATTAAATAATAAATATACTTTTTAAAAAAGGTAAGTTAATTTTACTAATGGATATTCACTATTTAAACTTCGAATTTGATGGGACTGTAATTTTAATAAATAAAGAAGGGCAAGCAAACTTACTCGTATGTTTGTTCATACAGTCGATAAAAAAAAACTACTAAACTGGCTATGACATAATTTTTTTAGAATAGAAATATGAAATACAAGAATGCTACTACAAGCAATAATAGTCGTAAATTCCATGCTAAATAGTACACTAATCGTAGCACTAATCATACATAATAGGTAAAATTAGAAAATATATAGCTCAAATTGCGGGTTTTATCTATTCGCAACATTGTAGGGCATTTACAAAGAGCTGCTCACTTGCAACCGACACTAGAACTGTCTAGAGCACAATATTCATATATCTAGTCAATACCCTCATCAAACTGGGATTTGCGTTTCGAAATTAAACAGCCAGCAGGCGACCTATTGAGTAATACCTAAGTACAGTGCGAGATGGAGATACACAAGAGTTTTCCCAAGAGAGTACAATTTACTCCATGTAACTCCTTCTAATAGAAGAATTACTTCCGATTTTCGCAAAACGTAAAATTCTTATTCACTAATATGTTTATATTTTAGACGCAATAAATTTATTTCTTGGGAGGGCGCTGGGGAGCTTATCGAACCACCTTAAGCAAATGACATTAAACAGAAAACTTAACACTACTTATAATATTACTATTAATCTGTGCTATTATAACAATTTCAGTTCGCTAACCCTCTTTAGTAAAACCAGTTATTACTAGACTCTGCTACCTCATTAAATAAAATACTATTATACTTAGACATTGCAATTCCCTGGTTGAGGATTAAATGGAATTAAAAACTAATAATAGGAAGAGCTTCCAAGGATAATATGCGCAAAGGATTCCCATAAATCTCGCAGAGTTCAATT
Organism: Scrobipalpa atriplicella; assembly: GCA_029255725.1. Lineage (NCBI taxonomy): Eukaryota > Metazoa > Arthropoda > Insecta > Lepidoptera > Gelechiidae > Scrobipalpa > Scrobipalpa atriplicella. The sequence goes on along the minus strand of JARACY010000534.1, from coordinate 27,728 downwards.
GCAGAGCAAATTCTTTCTTGATAGTTCAAGCTAAATGCAATTTACTGTCGACAACAATGCACTCTCAAGCACCCGTTGAAATCCTAAGAAAAGTAAGGATATAAGAGATTGCAGGTATCTACTCGCTTTTATCATTTTATTAAATTAAATACCTAGGTCGATAAATAAGCAGCAAGATTCTGTAACAAACCGAGTTTAAGGTTTTATAGACAAAGTGAATTCCTTTAAAACAATTTAGCGCCAACGTATATAAAATAAGTTATTCCCTTTTATTCAAAAATGATTCGTCTACTTAACTTTTTTTTCTTTTATGCTAACATTCTTTGAAGTCGAAGAGAGCTCCCAAAAAGTAATTTTATTAATTACGATCAGGAATTCAACAAAGTTCCAAGCCGGAGAGGTCCTTTTCTTTCTCAGAGCGATCCATTATCTTATGAAGATTTAGAAATTCCTGCGGCGTGCGTCTCGTCTTGGTTCTCGGTTCCGGCGGCGGAGGAACACGGCTTCCCTTCCACATAAAAAGCGAAGTATTCATCCAATTTTAATTAAAATATGAGCCGCAAACTGCAGCCTGTCAAAGTCTCAAACTTGCATTGTGATGAGCTTCGAGCACAGCAAGATTACTTTAAAAAGAAAGTTGCTGTCTGCAATAAGCCTGCTTTTAATCAAATTAAAATAGTATCGAAGGTTAGAATTTAAATTCAGCGCACAATCCCATTATTATGAAGAGTAAGTTTGTGCGGCGGCGGCGGAGCACGGGCAACTGTAAGAAAACAAAGGGTGGAGGGACGGACAGCCCGCCGGCTACTTTCTCGGTAAATGTTGCCAACTTGCCGTCATTCAGTTGTTTTGTATAAGAAGGGCAGAGGGCGCTGTATTTTACCTTCCAGCCCCCTAAACTCGCAGTTGACTTCGCAAACCGCAAGACGTAGCAGGTAACTTTCACGGGTCATTAACATTGCGTTATACCTATTTTATCCGTGGAGGACCCCACTCCTTAAATTAGTAACTGTTTTTAACTTACAAAAGCTGCACAAAAGCTGGAGCTAAGCGAAAGACTTTTTGTCCACATAAAATTAAATTAACGGCCACTGCGGTTTGCTCTAGAAGTCATAATCAGATACGTAAAATAATACTGTTTCTAGATTAAAATTAACTTCTGCGCTGGAATTATAAAAATAACAAACTTCTAACAAAACTTATTAGATAACTTAATTACGTCTGCGTAGGTATACCACGTTAAAGTATAAAACGTCCAACACTCGTAATCTGTCCTACAAGCGAGTAATAATCCCATGCATAATAATAATGACCTTTCATCGTAATGGAACGTAATTTCTCCTTGACACCCTCCAACGATAATACACCTCGTATTCCATACATCCCTTAGTAATGAATATTATGACCGGTGAGAATTGGTTATTCTCTTAGTTGCCCAAGGCTGATTAAATATTTTACACCGAATCGCCCTGGGGTTTAAGCGCATATTTAATTATCACTCACGTGTTATTAAAGCCGGTGAGGAAAGACACATTTACGAGTTATTTATTCAAAAACGAACCCACACAAAGCTTTATGGAAAAGTAGGTCAGTTTTATCTATATTTTTGCACCGTTTTTCGCCGCTGGTGTGTCGTTAGGAAAGGTTTATGTTTTTAGTATATCAAACGTGTATTTTTGGGTTTATTTAAAGTTTCGGAAACGTATGGCAAATAGCCAAAACTAAATGTAGAGTTCAATGATCATATTGGTTTTATGATACTTTTAACTTTTTTATATACAATATGATAAAGCAATAAAAAAATATGACCTGGGGCAGGGCTAGAACTCGCGGTATCTGCATGGAATGCAGATTCAACACTCTGCCGTAGTTCTCGTCTGACCTTGATTATTTTTATCCGCAACCACCAAGAGTTTTCTCTGTCTCAATAGTAAAGGAACACCAGTAAGCACACAACTTCCCGTTATCTCCCAAATCACATTAGGCCTAGACGCGTTCTGGGCTCAGCGGCGCGCGCGGAGAAAATTTCAATAATCCCCATAGGTTTGTGAGGCGCGCACGCACGCGCACAGGATTACGAGTAATTGATGGGGCCCGCGTCTAATCTCCGCACTTTGCTCTCTGAGCCCGAGCCACAGATGAACTTGGCCTAAAGACACAATGGAATTGGAATCGATTTTCGTTAGTAATATTATGTATGTTGGTACTCAAAATCAAGACTGACGTTTTGAATGACTTTGTGTTTGTTTATTTTTTCCAATGATTAAAAAAGTTACATCGCACTTTGCAATCGTTTCATTTTTACGCAAATCTGCTCTTAAAATTAACATTTCATGACATTCCATATTTTCAGTCGTACACGTTGTCCAAGTTAATTTGATTGCATCAAGGGAGTAATGATCTGTGCCCTCGGTAGTATACTGCGCCCGAAAAATTTGGATAGCTAAATAAACATTCCGCTTTATAGCCACTATCCTGATTGCGCTTTGTTCTATTCCAATCGTGTTTTGTAAAGCAACTACCTATTCATTTTTATTTGCGTTGCCGTGTGACTTAAATTCGCCTGATTTCATGCTCGAATAACACGGTCAAGTAGAAACATACAGCTTATATGTTTTCTTGACTTTGCACTGAGACTTGGCACGAATATGTACAAAGTTAGACTTATTTTACTTGAAAGCAATACATGAAAATGTTTTCCATCCTTATTGGTCCCTCATCGCTCTAAGAGGTAGCATACCGTAACATCGGTGACCCAATATCCCAAAGAATTTGCACATTGAGTGAGGGCAAAGGGTGATACTTGATTTAACAAATTTGACACACTGAATCCTTTACGACGATGCGGATATGAATTTTCTACGGTTTCCTATTCGGTTCTATCTAATTTGGAAATTCAGAGTATCTCCAAGCCGACGGATCTTTTGAAAAAGAAATGAGCCTCTCACCGCGTTGACGAAAAGAGGCGGAGACATTAGCGCTGGGTGATACATTATGTACGGCTATGGAAATGGATCCGCCGAAAAATTTCAATAGGAATTTTCTGCTTAAAAAGGAAATTCTTAGCCCTTTAGCATTTATTTGCTGAGAGCGTAATTTACCCGAGGCTGGCGTAGCGGGCGTACTCGCGTGAGCTTCTTATCTCCAGATATTTAAATTCCCGCCTGAGCCTCAAAATAGTTCAAATTAAACGGAGCTTGTAAATTAAGTGTTGCTATCACGCAATCCCCGGGAAATAGCTCTAAGTGGTTTGCTGTGGGATCTACTATTTTATCTGGCTTGACTTAATGACATCGCTTTGGAAAATGTTCCGTGCTGCTCGCGTAGGTGTGTTTGAGTTGAAGTATGCCGTAAACTCATTTATGGCGTTATTGGCACGGCCGTGGGGCTCGAGATTAGACCGTCCGCACATAAAAGGGCAGTTACTAGTTATATTGCTGGAGCTATACCATATGCTCGCTATCTTATGTACGTTTCTTGTTGTTGGAAGTTTGTGTTGTAGAAAATTCAATAGAGAGGCTAGATTAGATAAGTTGAAATATACCTGTTAGTAGTACTATCCTTAGTTTTTAGAATAGATATTTTACTACCACCTAGTATATTTTATTCAAAGTTATGTGTCCAAAAAATATTGAACGACAATAACTTATTTGACGTAGAGCAAATTTGTTAAAATACCTAGTCTTAAATTTATTTTGTAGAAATCTTTTTTTTATCATTAAATAATCACCTGAATTTATTTTTTTATCTGATGCTTTAAAAAGAACATAGAATGAAAGCAAATTCAAGTAAATTTTATTAATTCACAAGTTTTATCCGTGCACTATTTATTGTGTTTGGCTGCATGACCTTATGTAGACACATTAAAAAAACTACTTTTATGCTCTTGTGCACAAAGTAGTACTTTTACGAGCATGAGAAGTGAAAAAATAATTTAGTGCAAAAATCCTAGCTAAAAATAAGAACGATAAATAAGTAAGCAGCTGGTTTATTTCCGAAAGTCTCTTGTTTATCGAAATTCTGTCTCGTCTTGTCTTCGGATAATCGCTTAGTGGTGCCAGGTACTTATTTGAAATGAAATTAAGAATAGATCAGACAGGCGGTCGGCCGGGCCTGTCGGGTATGAAGAAGGGGAGAGGGGGGGAGAGCCGAGATCGCTCTCAGGGGTAAACAGCCGCCGATTGAATGTGAAAATTTAATTCAGGTCATTTTCATCGTCAGAGCCAAGAATCTGTTATTTTTCCCCAAAGATACCTATCATTGAATAAATATCCTTTTAAATTATGAATCCCAGATGCCCCAAGTTCGGCGTTTGCTTGTTAAACAATTCACGTTTAGCTCCTTACGTATTCTCGCCGGCGGTATCACTAGTTATTAATGTTGCGGAAACTCATTTCTATTACGAATATAACACCCGCACACAAAGAGGTGAAAGTTCCAGTTGTACAACTCTGATTAATCTTTGCGAACAAAATTGTGCCGTTTGCTGTGTGCCTTCATAAAAATGTTCTAAAAACTGTTCTGTAGCCGGAGACACAAAAGACTTTGAAAAATGCAAATTCTGCCAGTCGAGGCTACACGGAGCGCCCCCAGCATTTAAATGCAACCCGACTTGCCAAAGTTTGGTGCTTCGCAAATGAATGCTAGGTCTCACCTCGATTTATTCTAGGATTTTGAGTAGAACTTTACTTTTGTTGGAAATTGTTCTTGGGAAACGTTAAGCAAGGAAAAGAAATAACAGATTTTCTTGTTTTATTTTAGTTCCTTGAATTTTGTCATCTCTTTAGCGGTAACTTTAGCTACGAACAGCTACGATGTAGCATGCGTAGCGTAGCGCTGATAGATCTAATGGAAATAAATCATATCTTTATATATAAATTAAATAGCAATAGTTGGTAAGAAGCAAGTCCGTATTTACTATTTTGCATTTATAATATAGAAAGAAAAATATATTACATTACATATTTATTAATTTAGCTATTCAACAAAAACAAATAGTACAATAAATGTTAATAAGTATTCATATTTACTCAGCCGACGACAGCCGAATACGTATTTCACTTCGATTAAATTAGTCGATTAAATTTTCATATTCAATCTTGAGTTGTTTACTGAAGGGAGGCATCGCGCCGGTGGACTCAAGTCTAGCTATTGTAATATGAATCTTGGAGCTTAGGACAGAAGGTCTTTAATTCAAAGAATGAAGTGAAAACAATGTATGCACGTGAATAGCAAAAAATAGGCTTTTTGAGTATTCGTTGAAATTCAACCGATTTGAACGAAACGTTTGATGTCTAAAGGTAGAGTTGATTTTTTAACAATATTTTTATAGTAAAAATTTGCAACAATATAGGTAGCAAACTAGGTTAAAACATCGCGTTTCAACAAAATCGTCAGTTTTACAAAGATAAATTGCTGAGTATTAAAGAATAAGATTTTTTACATACACTTTACCTACCTTGTGTACTACCCTTGGTAGACAGACCGTGAGATTGGACTTTTTATTGCTTTTGGTGACAAGTTTTCAGCATTATTACCTAAATTGCAACATTCTGTAACCATCGGCTTTTATAATAGTATGCCCGGGAAAAGAAACAACTGACATATTCTATGTTTATTATAATTTCTTGTCCAGCGTTTTTTTTTTGCTTCCATGCTGAAAAACTATAGAATGTGCCTTCTCTCGGCCATTCTGTAAAAACATGCTCAAGGATTACCTTTAACCCTGTAATCAGGGTTTCAGTGTATCGTAAGTAATTTAGGCAATGGGCTGACAACCTGTTACTATAGCAAGGCAATATCCTTCACCTACAGATCTTTCTGAAATAACACTTAAAACATTTCAGACGTGGCGAAACGACATTTGCTTAGGTCGTTGACGCTCTGCATACCCCGTTAGATATAAAAGCGTGATTGTAAATACGTATGTGCTTTTAAATAAATAAATTTTATCTTGTACACTAATGTGTTTGATATTAATACTCTGGGATGTTTATTTTGCGAACATGTTTAAAAAGTATCGTATTTTGAGTTAATGTAAATTCTCAGGTAGACAAAACAACTTGTTTGCGTCAACTAAAATTTAAGTGTAAGCCTACCACTTAATTTCTCAGGTGACACAAACATGATTAGGTACTTTACAACTCAATGATATTATGTCGTTTAATTGCTGGGGATATAAAGGAAAAGGACTGTGATCTTCTTCATCTCTTCTTTTACCTTCGAGGTCCTAGTTTCGATCCTCAGGGGGAGGGAACAATACAGTCAACAACTTAATTAAAGATTTCTTTCTAAAAATTGCAGTAAAGGATTGTCAGTTCACACCCAATTATGAAAAAAGAAGCCTTTATTTATTTATTGGTTCTTTACTGATATTTTCAACATGCCTAGGAAGAGATGCCTTGGTGTATTTTTTTGCTCTTAGAACAGCCTGAAATTGGATAGGATCAAATAGTACTTAAAAAAATGCATTACTGACAAACAACTTTACTGTTACATTGCCTCAATATTAACCCAACAATTTGTACCACAATTGAATTTCCAGCATTCCTGTACAATCTATAGAGCGGTATAAAACATTATTCATACTAAGTGGCAGGAAGCAGGCGGGCGCGGGGCGGCCCCAACAAACCACGGGCATATCTAACGAAACGGGAGCTCTTCATTTACCCATATTTATTGTCCGACAAAACCCACTGAAGGGCTGTTCTCAGTTCCATATATTGCTTTTAAATATTTCCGTGCCTTGAATTTTTGTATTTATTTGTTTGTATACGATACAGTATATACTTCTAAGATCAAGCATGATAAAAAAAACCAAATCTTTCTTTAAAAAACCCGACATAAATTACAATTTATTGCTCCTAATTGAGTTTTAACATTATGACTATCATATAATATTTTTGTAATTTTCTTTTAATTTCCTTTATTTTGATACCCCAATCGATAGGTTCGGGTCAAAAATTATAATTTAAGGACTTTTTATTATGAACTATTTAAGAATACTTAGGTGTATGAGACGAATTAAATGATACCTAAATTGTCGAAATCTATCTAGCAGTTCGGAAGATACGAGGTATAAAGCAATTTACAATCATACATACAAGATACACGCGAAAAACATAATCTTTTCTTGACAGTCAGGTAATACGATAGAATGTAATTATTGCCCGTGGCCATCAGGCCATGGCCAGGCCAATATTACAGCAAATGACAGTTGATTATATCTGAAACACCTCTCAAAACATTACCGCTATTCTTACTCCATATCACAAATACCTACTAGGCATGTTTTTTACAGTACATTTTTTTTATTCTGTTTTTCTGCAATTGTGTTGTTAAGCTAAAAGTTGTAACGTGGAACAACCCTCACTATCTCACCTTGGTATACAAAATCCCTACAAATTGTATTTCATAGACAGCTGGAATGGCAATCTACTGAATTAATGACGAAGGTGGACGTAGCCAAATCTCAGATATAAATTAAATTAATCAGGAATTCAGGTCAGTCTGCTAAATTATTCCAAAAATTATGGCTGTTGGAAATACATAAATTTTCATTTATTTTATTGACTGAAAAATTAATATCGCTTCATTTTCATGTAAATATGAATTTTGTCAGTGTAAAATTAGCATCTTTGCCATTTTACCTAATAATACCTATATATTACATAGTCGTAAATGTCTTCAGGTAAATGGAGCAAGCGACTTTAAGGGCATAAATATTTATTGTTTACATGATAAATTTCACCCTATTCATTAACAGGGGAGTAAAACAACTCGATGTGAAAATTGTTTTAAGCGCTGTACAACTTTACCGAATGCTTTTATGTTTGTAATAAAATTATATGCGGTTAGGAGGCTTTTAACGTTGACCAAATTCTATGTTTGTTTCCCGCCCCACCGAAATACCTTTCTGAGGTTAAACATAAACAAATACAGTTTTCGGAATCGTTTAGTAAGTTTGAATAAGTATTTTTAATACTGTTGATTTCATCAGCGAGGAAAAGTAACTCATAAGTCCATTCGTTTTCACATATTGCTTGTTTTTTTTATTAATTGAAAACTAGACCATCCGTACGTACCTACGACATGACTTCTACACAAAAACACTAATTTATATTTATAAATGTTGCCAGAGTGGTGAAAGATCCCTTGCACCACCATAAACTAAAAATCAAGCATTTATTTCGCGCGCAAATATTTTATTCTGCCGTCTCCTCTAAACTTTGTTACTTTTTGGCAACAAATTTTAAATCTTTCGGTGCAGTTAGCCTTACGTAGGCTCCCTCCGCATTTTAAATTTATTCACGTTTACTTTCAGACTTGTATTAACGTAGCCAACAAGTTAAAAGTAAAATTTGGTAGGTACATTTTTGTCTCCTTCTCCTTCTTTTTGTCTTCCTTTTTTACAGAGTTATCATTATGAAATCCAGTTCTATTTATTACTAAGCAAGGTAAGCTTTTTGGTTCAATTCAAAAAGTAATAATGTTGTTAAACAGAGAAAAACAAACGCAGTGTATTAAACATAGGATTGTTTCGGGCAGGCTCCACGTTTGCTCGCAGTGTTTGGCAAAGTAGTGAGGGACTCCGCCCCAGGCCTCCGCCCCTTGTTCGCTAGACCTCAGGGCTTTGTACACATTTTGTTTGTTATTGTTTAGAATTACCTACACAAACAGACCGCCTCATAAATTCCAAACTTTCGGACGTAACTTTTGTGCGCAATAATGTGTACAATTGTTTACGTGTGTCCAAAATTTTCGTGTTGGATATTAGGCCACAACAGCCTGTCTATATATTTCAATTTCTATAGTTTTAAACAAATAGTTTTTGGATTGTTTCATTTTTTATTAAAATTAGTAAGGGATATTATACTTTCCGGATATTCAGAGCTCATTTTGCGACTGAAAAACTTTGAAAAGCATTTTAAATAGGTACAACATTGATGCTGAGTTGCAATTCCATATAAATTGCAATAAATCGAAATGTTATGGTGTCTTATATTTAAAACTTATTAGCGCTTATATAACAATTATATAGCAACAATTATTATGTTTGTTTAAGACTTTCGCGCTTTGTACACATTATTGTATTGTATCGGGTCTGAGCGCGATTAGTTGAGATAGGTACCTTTGCCCGACGTTTCGATCGAGTTGCATAAATCGTGGTCGCGAGCTGACTTAATACCTATCTCAACCAAACGCGCTCAGAACCGATGCAATACAATAACAATTATTATTGTGTGAACCTCTTAGAACATTTTTTTTCTAATGACAGATGAACAACGTCGGATATACGGCTCGGAGGGAGGCGAAGAGAAGCGCTACGTAAGCAGTCCGCAACGGCAAGCCTCGCCCTTCCCGCTCGAGAGTGTCAACAGGAGGTACTATCGACGGAACAGAAACTCTAAAGGTAAGGCTTTTAGATATGAAAAATCTAGTCTTTCTAAGCATCAATTTAAGGGCTCTTTAAATGATCAATGATCATATCATGGCAAAACTAAGCTGGTAGAAGCTGCAGCATAAAACTCCGAGGTTGTCGGTTCTGATCCAAGTTTCGTTTTTGTTTTTTTTTTTTTTCAGAATATCTAGTAATAGCTAGTAATAGTAACATACTAGGTATACGTACCTAGTTGATTTAACATAAATCCTACTATCATGTTATTTTCTCCCCTCTTGCATATTACATTCAGATCCAACTTTAAATTAATGTTATTTAGAAACTCTAGAAAATGTACTCATTTATTTAGCTTATTTACACTTTCGTCTTGACTGAAACGTAATAAAAAAATATATAACAGCATACTTATGAAGTTCTGGTTTTCCAATGCAGGTGAAGAGATATTCAGTGCGGATGCAGGCGGTGGTGGGACTCTATCCCGTCGGAGTAGACGACAAGAGGAGTTCACACATGAGAACAACTCCCGGAACGCTCGCTTGTGCCTCAACAACGGTAAGATTGGATATAATAAATAATTTTACTAGTTATTTTGTATGTCTTCAGATAGCATCTGGGTTTTATCTCATCGGAGAAGTCCACTGAACGAGCTCACAAAATTGTCTGATGACTTATTTCTGTTGCCGCTATAAGATCAAAATATTGAAAACAGAATAAAATACAAAATGTTTAAGGAGGGCTCCCTACCATACAAAAAACTTATGCTCAATTTTAATAACGGCAACAGGTAGATGCTTGAAATATTCACAAAATATTTAGGTCAAAAATAAATAATGAAAATAAAATAAAGGCACGGAATAACCCTACTCCGAGTCCGAGTCCGACTCGAACTTTGCCGGTTTATTTTTAATGAAATGATCGTGATTATTATTCATGATCATGCATGATATTTAGGTACACAGAAGTAGTTGCTCTTAAAATTTGTAAAGTAGGAAGTTGATACTGAATAACAAATGTCTACTATTCCAGAATAGCTGAAGTAAAGTAGTATTAAGGTGTCCGTCTAACTTAGAACTATTATTCTCCGTCACTCCAAAACGTAAGGAATGGAAGAGGAATTACACACATTCAACAACGGATCCCAGTTTAGAATTGTAGTTAGGTATCTAATAAGGTGTCCTAAGGGCTAGAAACAAAAGAGGAAAATAGTGATTTCGGGTCTAACTCTATTGAATAGTAGTATCTTAGAATTTTTGGGAATTTCTTCTACTATTCCATTGAATTGTTAAACTTTACAGTTGTAACCACCCAAGCGAAAGGGCCTCCTGTTTCATATAATTACAAAATACTAATACTTAGAGACGCATTTAAGAGCATTCCTTACCATTAGACCTAAGATCATAAGAATAATTTTATGTTACGTATTCGCCTAATATTAATAGGTCATCCCATATAAACACTTACCTACAACGCCGCTGTGTACGTGGGTGCATACCTTTGATAAGGATGCCTGGCATAGTTCGCTAAGACTGACGCACGGCCTTAAGACGTGCTTGCGTACTCTGAGGCATTGTGCTCGTAGGTATTCTGTACGTTGTTCGCCGATAGTTGATAATGTTATGCCCATGCCAGGTTGACTGTCTGGATTCCTTGGGAGTTTGGTGGGATTATCAATGTGGCACTTATTACACCACCTACCTCTATCATGCTATAGTCTGAGCCTAGGGCTCATACGATGTCGGTTCGAATCCCGTAAGGTAGAGACACAATCTGAGTTCTATTGTAAGTATGTAGTTTGGTTTTGTAGGCTGCAGTGAATGATATAGCTAATACCGAAAGTTAGCAGAAACATAAAGTTGTTTAGAGAAGAGCAAAACTCTTGAAATAAAGAAATAAACTGCGCTTTGGAAAGGTTTTTTTATTTCTGTATGATAAGTAATTTTATACTTGTAATGTAACTTAACCTGATTGATCCAGGCACGGCAAGCGGGGCCCAAAGTGAGCGTGAATGTGAGTCGCCCCCCGAGCCTGCGCCCCCGGAGGTGCCTCCGCGGGGGCCCTCGCTGCACGTGACGCTGCGCCACAGACCGGCGCCCTGCGACCCCCCTCAGGAGCCCGACCGTCTTTACTTGTCTGAAGGTAAGTGCTTAGCAAAGTACCTATGTTTTTATGACTTTATTCTAAAAAAAAATAAGCATAATAGGCAAACCATTTCTCCACAATCTCTCCTGATAGAAAGTGACGATGCAGACGATGATGGAGCATGTTTGTCTAGATAATGCCTAATCACTCTTGCCTTGAAACAGATGCGCAGACAGGAAGTTTAATTGCCTAGCCTAAGAGGTGAAGAATAGGCTTATGTCCAAGAATAGACCACAATAAGGCAATGATGATGGTAGGTAATCCTCGGAGGCAATGTGTCGACTGGTTTGGTTTTTGCTGCCGTTGATGTATGTATAAGGCCTCTTTCCGTACTACGACGTGCTACGACTAGTAATAAAAGTCCATGTCAAGATTGCAGCCAACTTTTCAACAGTTGGTCAGTCTCGTGGGCACAATACACCTTTATGACCAACGTTGCTCTCCTACCTTACCTATCCTCGAGTGAAGACACAATTGTAGAAAGTTCACATAGCAATTCATAGCGTTCACATAAACTTTCTCATGAGACCCCGAAGAAAAATATTTCTATGAAACAAAGCATGCAACACTGAAAAACAATGTAGCTAATGCGAAAGTCAGTTCTAACATTTATACTTACTTAAGGTAGATGATGTAGATAAGATAAAATGAGATAAGTAAGAAGGTAGAGTCGATTGCTTAGCTAGGCAGCGGGCGCCGAGGTACATATCCAATAAAATACGTTTTCCTAGTAATTTGATTTCAAAACCGAATGGGATATACCTACTCAAGTAAATTATTAATCAAACTGCAAATATATTGTTTATACACGTTTTATTGGAATTGAAATAGAAAATTAAACCCCGTCAAGGGCAGACAGTCTGATAAGTTCTAAGGATTAACCCCGTGTAGTTTTCAACCTCGACTTACCTTGTTAAATATTCGCGAATAAACTTCCAATATTTCAAAGGATTGAGAACAAGGTCACGTTTCTTTATGTTTACCTAGTACACTTGCTTTCCGCCCGCGGTTTCACCCTGATTAAATGAGTTTTTCCGTGGAAATAAAGGTTTTCCCGCAGTGAAACCTATGTCCTATTCCAGGATCTAATCTATATGTGTGCCAAGTTTCATCTTGATCAATCTGTGGTTGAAGCGTGATTGAGTAGCAAACATCCAAACATCCAAAATTTGCATATTTAATATTAGTAGGATAGGATACGCAGCTTTGTCGCATGATTAGAGACTGGAGCCGTATTTTTGAACCGCTCGAATCGAATTCGCATGCGAACGATCAACTTTTGCATGCCAATTTGTATGGAAATTGCATGCGAAAGTATCTCTTTCGTATGCGCATTGAAGTTCGAGTGGTTCAAAAATACGGCTCCACGTTTGAAAGTAGGTGAATGTGAGTATGTGAGAGGGATTTTACGCACGTACCACACACGGACAAAACCAGCCCACACTGCTGATGAGTTGGCTAATTAAATTTCCGCCGTAAATGTAGAGCCGAGCTGTGTTAAGTAGGCCGTTCTTGTGTAGTACTTCGGCAGAAGTTTAATCGAATTGCACCGTCCGCACAAGTCCGCAGCGGCACCAAGTTTCTTCGCTGACAAATTAGCCACTTGATCTCGCTATGCCCGAGGCGCGTGTACATAAAGAACTCAGACTTTAATTCCTTTTGCGAGTCTCTTTGACGTTTTTTTCTTGTTTACACTTCGCTTTGTTGCCATTAAGTTTTGTACTTTTCGGAATCTCAACGAGTTTTTCTTAGTCGTTTATTTAAAATACAGGTGTGCAGCCATGGGTCAGACACTCAGTCGCGTTTAGGCGCCGTAACGAAAGAAGAAAGCTGCTAAATTTGATTTGGCGGAGAGACCGGCGTCGGATGAAGCGCTTTGATGTGGCGCGCCGGCCTCCCCCATCTCGCTCGACGCGCGACTTGCCCGCTCCCGTTGAAATGGTGCGCACTTACAGAGAAACTCTTACCGTAATTTAATTTTTATGATAGCGCATTGTAAGTGTCCCAGAGAGGCATGGATTAATTTTTTCCTAGGCAGTGCTGCCGGCTATAGAATCAACAATTCTAAGTTGTTTCGGCTGCTATTTACAACAAATTTTCTCAAGATGGGTCTTAGGTATACTTTGAGCAAAATGTCAATCGACATTAAGTAAAGGATTGAAGTGGGTAGCTATGGTAATGAATTAGGCAAATCGTGACTCAAGCCAGAAAACAGCTTCGAAAGGTCTTGAAAGTTTAATGGAATCGAACAGGGCTTCGGCTCGGCAGTAGGAAGTTTTCGCGCGGGTGACAAATTGGGCACTTGACCCGCCGGCGAGCCTCGAGAGCTGCTCCTCAAGGACCGTAATAAGTTTAACTTAAAGTAAACTTTATTCCATTCCCTCTAATTTGTCCTCCTAGCTCCGGTTACCATGTTCGCTACGACCATTTTTAGTTGCGCTAATTAACATGCTGTTATTTATGGCTGGCGAGATGCATACACTTAAGACTACATTGTAACTTCTTTTTATTAGTGCAGAAATAGCCGCATCGATTACATTAGCATCCAATATAAGTATTATTTTAGGACCTCCTTCGTAAAGTTTTAAGTAAGCGCTGTTTAATAACGATTCATTGGTGAATCCTTTGTCGTATCGGTTGTAAGATTAACCAGCCCTATAAAATATTTTAAAACCACCTTTACACTTAGGTTTTTTCCCCTTGTTTACATTTATCTAAAAGTTATCAAAACACGTCAGTATATTTAACGCTAATTTACTAATTAAAGTCCAGGATATTTGGTTTAATCTCCAACCGCACTGTTATTATTAGCACTAATTAAGCTTACCGAGTTAGGTTATTAATGCCATTGATTATGGTTTTGTGTACTCAATTGCCTGATGATTTTGCGGCTGACAACACTAATTATTCAGAACAAACATGACTATATTTATTGTTATTTTATTACAATTCAAACCGATCCATCGTATGAATATTATTATGGGTAAGCGTGAACGTTTGTAAGAATATGTAGGTATTGTGTGTGTGTGTGGTGTTATGGTGTATAATTTGATTATTACTATGACTTGGAGTTTACAAAACGGCGGCTGAAGACCGAGCTGAGTGGCGTTCCATGGGAGAGGCCTATGTCCAGTCCAGCGCAGTGGACATGATAGAGTTTACAATATTCGTTTTTGTTGCTTTTCGACAGTATCCAATGGCAAAATAAGAAATACTTAAATGCATCACAATGACTTCTACAATGTTGTTAGGTTGTATAAACCCGTTGAAAAACCCATACGGTTTGCATAAGTAGCTCCGACAGACTTTGAAGCTAAAATTCTTTACCACAAATTATGTGATGTAGCTCTTAAAAACAGGTATCTCCGCTATGTATAGATTATTTAATTCTTTACAGAGTTTTCCTCAAATTGCCTGGTTCCCGTAAAAATATGTATATTAGTGGTTACAGCACACTGGCTGAGGCCTGCAATTTCATTTCAGCGTGGCCGCCTATCCATACCTATGTTTATTTCTCTTCTTGACGGCGATATAAAAATGTTATTACTCCGTTTAACATCGCGGTAAAATTGATATAACTTGGAGCATTCTTTGTCGGAACTCTTCTGTTTCATTAAAAGGACTTTAAGAAATATCTGAAGACGTTTCCTTTTCGCAATATAATATTTTACGAGAGTACTACAGTAGGTCTGGTGTAATTGTGTTTTATGCAGTATATTTTACTGTCTATATTGTTTTGTATGCTGTAATTTACTCGAAAAAATTACCTAGTTTTTATAATCATTGTGTCAAAGAAAAAAGATAAACATAATTATGATGCGTAGTTTATCCGTACATGTATTATATAAAAACGGGACGAAGTTCTCGAACGTTCAAAAATCCGCAAGCTGTTCGAAAAAATGCCATTCTCAGAACATTGTAAGCGTATTCATAAACTTTTAACCACCCATAAAAGTGTCCTTGGCCCAACCGCGAGCGATCAAATCCGACATTGTCATGTTCCTTCGAGTCTGAGGACGCACTCGATCCCGCGATACGGGAGTTTTAAACAACGCTCGGAAGCCACTCGAGTGCTCATAAAACACTCCTATGAGCGTCCATATTGATTTGATTCTCCTTTGTTTTCTATTATTTGCGTATTTGCGAAACTCTTTGTTAGGTATGCTCGCTACGTTCCGTTCCGCTCGTGATTTTCGAGTATTATTCTATTATTATTGAAGAAATAATAATGTTTTTACGAGCTGTGTAGATAGGTAAATGTTCTTTCAGGCACGTACAATGCGAAGACTTTCAAATTTTCAACATTTTAGTTTTCCAGACACAATAGTCCTTGAATCGTATATTAATTAGAAATAGTGTTATTTGTACAGTATTGATTTTCATTTTATTTCATGATCTGTGTTATAAATTGCATTTATTTTCATTTCCACTTCATTTGAAATAAGTTCTTGCTAATAATTTTAGCATTATACGCACTTAACATCACACACAAAATATATAGGATCCAAGTTATTCTCACACATGAAAATATTCGTAAAAGATGCTTTAAGAAAATTAAACAGTGTTTTTACTATTACGTAACCACTTTTAATCCGTCAGTTCGCCTAATCGATGGTGGGTATTCCCCCTGTTTGTTTACCGTAGTTCCGTGTCGTGCCTCTATAATGTAATAGCCTGTGTGATACTTTACTGGAGTACGGAGCACTTTAAAGTTTTTCCGCGTAGCGTGGTTCGGCCGCGAGCTGAGTGCACGGGTTGTTCTTAAAATCTCCATGCTAATGCATGAAAAATCAGGTTGGGTTTTTAGCATAGGTAACTTTGCAACGTAGATGTTGTTGCTAAACCTATACATTTTACAGATACAAAAATTTTAATAGCTTTTTTAAATGCATGGCAATGAAACCTTTGAGAAGGAGTACATTTTATTACTCAGCTTTTTTAGCAAAATATTGTGTGTTTTATTTTTGATATTTTTCATTAAACGGTCATACGAAAACCCACTAAAGACGTACAATATCAAATACTTTAAGGAGGACATTTTTAATTACTGTTGTGACAGATTTATCAGCCCACCTACTAAAATAATAAATAGGAACACAGAACAGAAACAAAAGTCCTACAATTAGCTTTAAGTAATAAAAATCTAAGCAGATAATAATATTTTTATCTCACGAGTGTCGGTTTGCCATACTTGTGTGTATAAAATGTACCTGCAAGCGCATTGAGTGTGGTGTGCGTGAGATCGTCATAGTTAACCTGTAGTTACGCACACATGCGCGCGTGTCTGTACGCACAACCACAACTAGCACAAGTATTTTAATTATTCGACACATACGCATGTCAACCATTGTGTCTACATTGTTGAATCAACTTTCCACGCAGCAACGGGAACAAGCCGCCCAGAGTTGGATAAATGATTGATGGCGGCCCTCAAGTATAAACTCGATTATCCGTTGAGACGCGAACAACTTACAAGTTTTATGTAACGATGGATCAGGATTATTTTCAAACTTTCCCCGGGAAAAAATCGACTCATGACAATCATATTTGAGTTGAATATCAATGACTGAGGGCTTTTTATAGAAATGGAAAGCATATTTTGGACTTGGAAACCCCATTCGAAGTTATTTCGGCGTGTTTATTTTCGTAGTTTTACAAAGAAAAATAATAAACCTACAAATATTATAATATTGTTGTTTAGCCCAGTAACCTTCTACTAAATAAGTATTTCTAAAAACATTAATATTTTATCTGAATTTCTCTAGTACGAAAATAAATACGTTGTTGAACAGCATTAAGGTATGGTTTTAGAATATTCCAGATCCCTAGCTACCAAGCGTACAATTTGATATCACAGAAATGCTAGAGAATGTTCTCTAATGAACAGAGCGAGTGCGAGCGAAAAACTGTACCATCTTCGGGTCCGTGAATTATTAAATTTTCCAATTTACTTGCGAACCTTCCTAGACACGGAAGGGTAGCTTAGCTATATCGATACTTGTAATCTTGTTTCCTTATTTGAATGCTTCTTTTTAAGTGTTATTTGATATAGCAATTACTTACACGTGTAGGTAATAAGAATATTACTTACACGTGTAGGTTTAGGATATAAGAAATTATTAATATTATCAAAATTTTACAGCAAATAAAGAATTTTTAACGTAGCTAACACTAATTTTAAGTAAAGTCCTGCATGTGACTTTTAAAATAACAATTAAACAATTTTTATAAAAGTAACATGTCTTGGCTTACATAAATAAGTTTCTCATAATAGATATTAATTTTAAAAAAAATATCGATAAATATAACCATTACTATAACCATAAATATTAATAAATATAACCATTTCTACAATTACTGACCAATCAATATGACGTAGACGTAGTAAGCGTAGCATTGAAGTGTAGCGTAGTAAATATCTACGAGCTACAGTAAGTTTCATCGTAGCAAAGTATCATCATCATCTTCCTAGCCTTTTTCCCGTATCTCACGGGGTCGGCTACCTTATCTAGGGGATTGAACGAGGGTACTGGTTTTTACACAGAGCGACTGCCATCTGACCTCCGCAACCCAGAAGGGAAACCAGACCCAGTCCTAGATTAGGTTACACAACCTTTGAATTTCTTCGTAGGTGTGTGCAGGTTTCCTCACGATGTTTTCCTTCACCGTAAAAGCGCCGAATAAACGTACATATGAAATTCGAAAACCGAAAAACACATTGGTACGTGGTGGGATTCGAACCACGACCTCCTGCACAGAAGGCCGTGGCCCTATCCACTACAAAAACAGTTCTTAAAAACTACGGCATAAAACCACACATACTATCTTCGACGAGACAAGGTTCATGTATAGACCAAATAGCCAGCAACATAAAAACTGTTAAGGCAGAGATTCTATATCTTGGACTTTCTGATCACGAAACAGCACAGATAGTTACATTGAAAGTGAAAAAACAGCCGGCTTACATAACTTGGTTTGAGCAAAGAAGAGATTACTGTATAGATAATGTTAAAAAGTTCTACCAGTGCATCTCAGCACTTACTTTTACAGATGTCATTGAAGCAAATGATATGACAAATTCATTTGAGTGTTTTTACGACTCGCTGCTCCTCTTTTATAACCTCTGTTTCCCAGTGGTTAGAGTAAAACTAAATAACCGTCCCAAGAAAATAAACTGGATCACAAAAGGTTTAAAAAAGTCATGTAAAACTAAACGAACACTGTTAGTAAAATACAAAATGGTTAAACGTGATAAACAAATTAATAAAACTAAATACAAAAAATATAACATTATATTAAAGAAGTGTGTTAATCATGCCCAGACACTTGTAAATGGTAATTATATACGTAATAATAAAAATAAATGTAAAGCTACTTGGGACATTATAGCCGAAAATGGCTCAAACAATTCAAATATAAATGACATTACCGAAATAAGATTTAATGATAAAATTTATACTAATCCACTTGACATTTGCAATATATTCAATAATTATTTTATAGATTTAACCAATAAAACAAACACAGCACAAAATCACACGTTAACAAACAGTAGTCTAATTACAAACAATCCAAATACAATATTTTTAACACCAGTGACTGAAACAGAGGTATATAATATTATAATGTCTCTGAAAAACAGTGGAGCCAGTGGTGCTGATGATGTAACAACAAAAATCTTGAAATCCTGTGCTTGCTACATCTGTTTTCCACTATGCCATATTATTAATCTTTCTTTTGTTGAGGGAGCGTTTCCGGAAAAACTTAAGGTCAGTATAATAAAGCCTGTCTTCAAAAAGGGTGACCCAACGAATACGGAAAATTACAGACCCATCGCTCTAGTACCCATTATATCAAAAATTTTTGAAAGAGCCTTTCATATTAGGTTAATCGGATTTCTGGAGAAATGCAGAGTTCTTCGGCCTGAACAATATGGATTTCGAAAAGGGAGATCGACAACACATGCATGCTTTGATCTTATACGCATGATTACACAGAGCATTAATGCTGAAATTCCTGTGTTGTCGATCTTTCTTGATATGAGTAAGGCCTTTGACTTTGTAAATCATCGGAAACTTATATTCAAGTTAAATTCTTATGGCATCCGCGGTAGAGCACTTGACTGGGTGGAAAGTTTCCTTAAAAATAGGACACAATGTACAGAAATAACTAAAATTTGTGAATCAAAAAGCGTTTTGATGAAAAGAAAATTCAGATCTACGTTAAAAATTAATGACACTGGTGTACCTCAGGGCAGTGTCCTTGGGCCACTTTTATTTCTGATATATGTTAACGATTTACCAAATAGTATCCAAAAACATTCGTGCGTCCAATTTGCAGATGACACGACAATCTTGATAAAATATGAAAATGATGACATTACTTTTAATACAAATATAAATAATGCTCTATCAGACGTAATTAATTGGATGGAACAAAATGACTTAAAAATTAATGTGAGTAAAACTAAGTGTATGCAAGTGACATCTTATAATTCCAATCCAAAACAAATCAACTTAAGCTATAAGAATGAAAATGTGGATGAAGTAGAGCAATTTAAATTCCTAGGTATCATAATAGACAATCATCTTAATTGGAAAGAGCATGTAGAATCAGTTTGCAGTAGATTAAACCGCTTTGTGTTTGCACTGAAAAGACTGAGGCAAACAATATCGGTCGACGCAGCATTAATGGCTTATCACGGCTATGTATCATCTGTACTTAGCTACGGTTTAATACTGTGGGGAAACTCGGTCGATATTGAAAGGGCCTTTAAGATTCAAAAAAAGTGTGTCCGTGCTATCGCAAATGCGTGGTTCGATGATAGCTGTAAACCTATCTTTGGGAAACTTGATATTCTACCTCTGCCTTGCATGTATATAAGAGATGTTTGCGTTTTTGTATCTTCTCATCCTGAATACTGGCCAAAGCGTGGCGAGGTAATTCAAAGGCAAACACGAACTAGGATAATGAATCTGTTAAATCAACCACGACGAAAAAAAGACATATACAAAAGAAATATTTTTAACATGAGCATAGTATTATATAATAAACTTCCAATTAATATAAAGTCACACTCAGGACATTCATTCAAATCTCAATTGACGAAATGGCTCTTGGAACATTGTTTCTACAGTGTAAAGGAATTTTTAAATTTTAAAGAATAGTTAATTGACTTGTATGGATTTAGGATTTATATTTTTAAGATTATTATTTATTGTATTGACATCTTGTATTTGACATAAAATTATATACCTGAATTTAATGAATATTCTATATCAATGTAATTTCAATGTAATTTTTCTATGACATTAATATCTAATTTGTACAAAGAGTCAAATTTGCATGCCTGCGCGCAGGCTGAATACATGGAACTTTGTAATAATTTAAGATCTCGCATACTGTATTCTGGCAAATAAATATATTCTTATTCTTATTCTTATTCACCATCCGGGCTGTTTCATCGTAGCACAGTATCTGTAAGCATAATATTTCAATAATATCAATTCCAGCAGAAGTGCGATAGTGACAGACGCCGTAATGAACGCAAAATGAAGAACTCTGTCTCGACTAGACAGACAATCATAGCCTTGACCGCTATTGGTGCCGATTCAGCCTAGACTCAACTTAATTTTTTTGAGGTAAGACCTGTCAATTTCTAAAATTTGAATTAAAAGGAGACAGAAACACAACAGCTGATCAGAATAATTGTCAAAATGTCGTATAGTGCTTAAAATGAAAACAAATTAGACGACACCATCTAGACTAGAGTCTAACGTCATTTTGACGTGACTTAAATCAGCTGTTGTGAATTCTGTTGCTTTTTTATTCCAATTTTAGAAAGTGACAGGGTCAAATTTAAATGAGATAAGTTGTATCTATGACTAAATCGGCACCATTAGCTTACTCTTGGGAGTCTGTCGCCGAAGGAAAACTGTTTCGCCGTTTATTATTCTCAGTTTTAATCAAGGAAGCAGCGGCAATGGGCAGACGTCTGGATCATGTCGCGCAAGTGATCTGCTCGTTAATATGGCGTTGAGTAGCTTAAGAAAACTCATTAATTTTCTTAATGTGTCTCTGTGCTAGGTACAGTTCTGGGTACGCATTATGTGATACAGACAATAATACGATATAAATAAATCGAATGATATTCTTTAATGTTTTGATTAATGATAAGCTGATAACCAGGGTATTTCTTAAAGTACCTAGATATTTTTATACTATCTAACCCAAAACTTCTTCCATGTTCTTCCATGCTGAACTGGGAGCGATAAAAAAAAAACATAGAATGTTCCAGTTCCAACTGACCTGATTCGAGGTTTACAGTGTTTTTTAGTTTAGGAGATTGGCTGACAACCTGTCACTACAGCGTTACACATTAGGTACAATCTAAAATTGCCCTCCATTTTTGTCAGACGTGGCGAAGGTGGCTTTTACAAAGCGTTTTACGCTCTGCCTATACCGTAACTGATAAAGGCATGAGTTTATGTATGTATGTGAGCCAAAATAAATCGAAAGATCTTTCTCTTTCGAGGAAATTGGTAAAACAACACTGTGTACAAATCGTTTACCTCGCTACAGTGCGGTTCACTCGGGCGGAATAATACGCATTTGCGCGAGCGACTCTACTCTACGCGCACTACTTTGTGTTATTATAAAATACGAATATAGGTACATACATACATTCAGTCACGCCTTTATCTCTTATGGGGTAGGCAGAGCGTAAAATACCTAGTAAAAGGCGCCTTCGCCACGTCTCATGAATATTGACGCGGCAATTTTAGATTGCAATGTGTACCGCTATAGTGATAGGTTGTCAGACCATAATATCGCCTTTAATTACAATACCCTCGAATCTCTTTTGCTGACTTCCACAGCATGCCCGGAAGGAAGGGCAGCTGGAACATTCTATGTTTTTCTATCGCTCCCAGTCCAGCATGGAAGTCGAATATGGGTAGTTATAAATATTGTAAAAAATCACTCAAACTTTCTATGTAGCTTTAACAGAGCAAAGCAAGGCAATTCTCCTTTAACGAGTGTTGGTCGAACGCGCGGATTGCTACGCGTTTAAATAGACTATTTTGTATCGGTCTGCCTACTCCGTAAAAGGCACAGGCGTGTCTACAGTATGAATGAGACCATGAGTGTACGAATCGTTTGCGTCGCTTGCCGTGCTCGTTCGCGTGGAATACAACGACTTTAAATAGCCTTTATCGGTTTGCCTACCCTGTAAGAATTAAAGGTGTGACAATACGACCGTATACGAATCGTTTGCCTTGCTCCTAACAGCCAGCGCGGTGTTCGCTCGCTTGGAAAACAACGCCTTTGCGCGCTCCTTGTGTAACCTCCTCAAATGCGATTTTGTCTTCCCTGCATATGCTTGTTTCCCTGCTACTTGGTACGAACTTCATACCCCAATTTACAGTTTGGCCTGTTTCAATCACTAAAACAAATTTTAAATGACCTTTCTCAATACAAGTGCATTCTTAATCATGTCGAAATGACGTGGGAATAGTTGACACTCAAATAAATATCAAGAAGAAAAATACGACAACTGTTGTAAAAAGAACAAATATAACATCTGGTTTTTTATGTGTCATTGTCATTTTCTTCCACTTTTCTTTAAATGACATTTACACAAACAATAAAACAATCAATTCACCGTTATCTATTCGAGTCATGTCGCACAACAAAGTATCAGGCGGTTGCGCTACTCTCATTTATACTTAATCCTATTTGATATATTGGTCCATTAGGAGCGCTGTCCCGGCCTGTATTCGCCGGGATTGTAAGAAAATGCCGAGTAACAAGTCCTGTACACCTTTAAACAACCTCTGTCGCGACCGTTCCTTAACGAAGCTTTAAAATTCCCTCCCTAAGAAAAACATATCGGAAAACAATTTCCATTTTTTCCCCACCAATGGCAACGTTTGTTTTTGTTTCGGAAAGATAAAAATTTCCACATAAATTGAAGATATGAAAGTAATATTGATTGATAACCCAATTTGTTGTTCTCGCAAAGGGATCGCGAAGTACGAAGCGCTAAATGATGGTGAAATGGTAAGAGTTATGTACTACATAACACATCCTATTGGTAGATTTATACAAATAAGATTATAATCAGAAGAATTCGTGTCTCATGATTTAATATTTTCATTTTCTAGATCTATTACCACAGCGATTAGAATGAAAATTGATAACATTTTAGGCACTATTCAAAATAAAATTTAAAATACCAATTCAGTCCAAAATAAATTAAAATTTTCACGAGCTAGTGCACTTTACAACCCCAAAGTGAATTTCATTTCTTTGTTAAAAGTTCGATTGATTCTTGTAAAAGCTGACTTTCACAGTGGGGGACTTTCTTTTAAAAGCGGAGATGTCTTTGAGCTGATAAAATTTGTGAAAATAAAACTCAATATGAGCTTATCAGGCTCCGGTATCAATCTATTTTGTTTGCACGGTTCTTTTCATCTAACAATAAAAGCGGAGGGTGTCTTTTAAAGTCGGGTTTAAACGTGATACATTATCAAAATGGCGTTGGTTTAGAGCTTTTCGCGGTAGGTGAGACGCGGATAAATGATTGATGGCCGCGTCACAGTGCGCTATCACGCGCAACTTTCACTTACACCGAAAATATTTTACACATTCCTCACCAGCCGGCAGAACGGAGCCGGCTCCGTGAATCATCAATGACACGTCACGCCACATATTTCAACATCATTTTGTTTTACAAATTCTTATTCTGGTCTCACCTCGTCTGTATTCATATTAGATGGATGTCTGTCTGCCCGCCGTTGTTATATTCCCGTTCCACGCAGCACCCAAACTCGTAATACTATAAACAGGGTTCCGTAAAAGTTTCCCGACATGAATCCGTGGTTGTTTGTACAACATGTAACTTATTTCTAAATATTCAAATTCGTTCCCTCATACGTCGGGAGGGCGGAGATCTTGGCGCGAGTGTATCACAGCCAGAGTTGGCTTTGGTCTAAACTTTAAAGAGCCGCAAAGGTTCATTTGAATGGAACTTCGTGTATAATTTGCATACTTATTTACATTATCTCTGCAACACACAAGTGGGCCCCTTTCATTATCAAATTCGCAACACAGGGGAGGAGTGGAGCGCCGTCGGAATACAAAGTCGAAGTTGAAAGTGATTATCAACAAATTCCACGCAAAAAATGTCACCCGATTAAAGCAATAAAACTATGGGAGGTCTGCAGGGGGAGCCTTTCCGAGCAGACAACGGAATTTACATCTTCTAATTTTGCTGTGCAAATCCGGAGAGCAATAAGTACCTATATTGGATGAAAATTAATACACGATTGCCATGACTTTTATTTACATTTTTTCGTGTAAAGTGTTCCATAAAACATTTTCGAATAAACAGTTTTACGGATAAACGAGCAAGGAAGGTAACATTAAGGTAATAAATCTTTGCAAAATTGTACTTCGTAATACTCTTTAGGGACAGAAACAAATACCTATATATTTTTTCATTCACTGAACAAACTTTGTTCTAAGATGGATACCAAATAAAACTTCTAGCGAATTATCTATTTGAGCATTCAAATAAATACTGGTAGGTAATTTATGATTTTATAAGAATATTTTGAACACAAATTACCCAGAAATCAGTGGTGAAATACGATTCGGGTTCCCGCAAATTCAGATGCAATTTCGCCCATTTTTTGCGAGTTTTAGTTGAGAGCTGTCGACGCGGAGATAATTAAATTCAACCCTTTTACTCTCCCGAGCAAAGGAAAGTCGTAAATTGGAAAACTAAACTGCGAGGATCTCACCCCGAGATTGAATTAGCTGCTAATCATATCTGGAGGGTGTGAGGATCGATCGAACGCTACCCTTCCGCGCATCTTAATTTCTACTCACAAATTATTGCCTAGCAACAACACTAAAGATGCTATTTTTATATAAGTCGGCTTGATTTGGATGGTTGTAGTTACTAATTATCTTTTACAGCCTTCAATTAAGTTTTCAAGTCTGAAAATATTGTGCCTTTTTTAATTTGGGAATTTCAGACATTGTAATTTTGTATGATTTTTACGTATTTTACTGCTATTGAAACTGCTATTTTTGTCCCTGTCTTTTTTTTCGATGACGTATTTAACTACAAGGTACATAGTTTTAAATATTAATTTTTAGAGCGCAACGCGCAGAGCATGTAGATGTTATCGAGTCAAATAACGTATTGGGTATCCGTGAAATGCGACAAAGATACGGAATGCATATGGAAACGACACCAATAGCGGATGTATTGGATGCATTTCAACGGCATTCTCCCTCCATCCCTTTGCTAGGTGCGTACCTACATAGAGTTGAGTCTGAGTCTTTCACCGATTTGCCGTCTGCCGGAGACTCGGCAAGATATTTTTACCAAATCATTCGAGCGTGCATTGTAGCGACGGGATACTTTGCCAAGTTGAGTGTTGTTTTCATTAAATGTTCTTAGATGTTTTAATAATTGAATGCTTTACTTGCTTTGGTATTTGAAACGAGACGAGACCTACTGTTTCAATAGACTCTCGTGCTCAATGAAACTATTTTGGGTTAGTTTGACTTGTAAACAGCTACAGATTGTTGCAGAACTAAGTCGCGAAATATTAACTAGAACTTACCTAAGGCACCCAAAGTTTGTTGCTTGTAATGCATCGTTAAAGCTTGCAGACAGTTGGGGCGCCAAACTATGCAGTTACGGCGAATAGTTGAAAAGGAACGTACTGTTATCGCACGTCGTTGGGCAAGAATGTAAACGATAGAAAGTTCCCTGTTCCCAGCCCGATTATACCGAGCAAACAACCGCTGAACACCAAACTATTGACCTGAGCCTCCACATAGACATCTTTTAATATCACGAAATTGCCTCGACATCATTTAGTCGCTGCAAATATTACTTTAATCCCAGAGCAATAAAGTTTAAGCGTCTGAGCTTGCGGGGAATGCAATAAAACCTTAGAAATTTAAGAGGTGCGGTTAAAGTTTAGTTGTTTCTTTCTAACCAAGGTCACAGGACGCACGAGTGGGAACGTTGCTGTCTCTGTCTTGAGAATGTCATGGTTATATTGCAAAGGCGGTCTGCAAGACGGCGATGAAAATTCTTGGTACCTCAATGTTATCTTATGAGGTAGTTTACGTTTAATATTATGTTGTCATAAGTGGGAGCCGGAAACGTTGTGCGAGTAGAGTATCTCCAGTAAATGAAAATCGTCCTGTCTACTAAATCTATTTTATTTTTAATCCCGTAAAATGTTTTTGTTCCTCAGAGGTACAAATCTCGCCATTCAATGCAAAAGTTTGAGTATTACATTTTGCACTTTTGTTTACCTAGATACTTTGACAGCTCATAGAAGTTGTATGCAGAAAATGTCATTTTATATGAGCTGTCAGTAATCATCTTATAGTGAACGGGTTACGGGTTTATAGGTAGTAGACATCAATATCTAAAATAATTTCCAAGCTAGCTTTGCTGTTCAACCCTATACCGCACAACCTCATTCAAATTCAGGACATTAAAATGTCAGCACATACATCGCGTTTGCACCAGTTTTACAGATCACTCAGCCTTTTCGCTAAAGATATGAGCCGCTGTAAAGTGCGATGCCGTCCGGTTTACTGCGGCTGTCCCCTGCTGTCCCCTACAGGGTGGACTGAGGGCGGCGTCCTAGTAAAACCAGGTTTACGAGCAACACGTGCCATAAGACGTCGTCGTCGTATCGACTGACAGTCGTAGCCAACGGTTTATATTCCAGGATAAGGGTTTGCCACCAATTGCTTCAAATACTGTTTTAGCGAATGCTTTTCATTCATTATGTGTATGATTGATGGATAATATACTGATCATGTATGTGGGATATTTTATAATATTAAATATACCACGGTGTTATTATAAGGTATTTTAGCAATGTTGATGTAAGTAATGTAAAAAAAAATTATGACATAGCCTTTGTTTTTCTAATACACGCTTGTAAATACTTTAACCATGACTTTAACCATCAATTCTGCTCAACGTTAAACATGAATATAGTAACATAATATACAAAATATCATGCTACCTAATACCTATTACTTATTAAGTAACAAAAGATACAAAAGTTCTTACGTAATAAAAAAACACGAAGTAACGAGTATTTGTCCAAAATAATCATAACTCAAATCATTTTACTCGGAT